>VWYI01021370.1:837-49291 GCA_013399455.1 Anthoscopus minutus
ATATTAATAGCAAAATGTAACTCAGAAACTCACTTTTGTCTGTATTGTAAATTTTAGTCAATAAGAAAATAATTAGTTCATGTAGACAAACTTTTGAGAAAATGTTTAAGGAAAATTTAGTGCACAGAGAGACACTTGTAGTTATTAATTTTCTGCCAGTACTTGAATGTGAGTGATATGCTTGCATGTATCATTTTTTAAGGATCACTAGGTTTATCAACTTCCCAAAACAAGTCTTGTTAAGCAATGAGTGAGCTAAATAATTCTATAGTCTGTCAAGTCTTATTCTAACACTGTGCTTGAATAACATTTTGAAAGGAAGTATTGAGAAACAAAATAGATGGGTGGGGGGAAGTGTTTTATCATTTTCTCCAGTAAGTGAAAATCCCAAATCAAGACTACTTAAAGAACAAAAGAGACAAAGAAAGTGAGAAAAAGCAAGACTGTCCTGTGAAAAAAACCACCGTTTTTCTGTCTCTGTGAAAACCACAATCCATGTCAAGTAGCCTTTATAGGCCTTGGTACAGTTTAGATTAGATTGATTTGATTGTTGTGTCTGGGGATTCAGCCTGGGGAAAAAATAGTGAAAATGAAAGCATCCTTATTGATTAAGACACCTCTTTTTGTGTTTTGATTTAGAGGTTCAGTTTCAGAGTCTGCCTGGGACATACAAGGCATTTCGGAGAAGATTGCCTTGGTGAAGATAAGCTGACAGCTGAGAGGTATTTTTGATATGCAGGTAGTTGAGAAATGAAAGACACTGATCTGCACTTTAAGGAGCATTAGGTGCACTGGTTTATAGAGCAAAGTTGATCTTGAGGTCTGGTTGGTTTTTTACAGTATCAAAAGTCAAAACAGTGGCTAGGCACCCAGTGACAAGGGGCTTATCTAATTTGTAAATTCAAGTTTAATTTAAACAGCAGAAAGCTTAAATTATAATAATGTATTATTCAGATTACATGAACAATGGAGCAAATAGCTCATTATCTCAAATACCAGTGTGTTAAATACCAGTATTATACCAGCTATGTCTCTTGGCACTGTGCTAAAACAATATATTTCTGATTTACTTATTGATAGGTTCATTCTTCCACAAAATTTTAAAAAATTAAGAATTTTGAATCCTTGAGAAAGTTCAGTGATGTCATTCTTCAAAAATCATGGCTACTGGTATGCCTGACAGTTCAAAGATGTAATTCATGTGAAGCCCTTCCTTAAGCGAGAGCCCACAGTATAAATATTAATGTTATCAGTAGATGAACCTAGAAATTCAGTATTACAGATTCTTTGGGTAGTTTCAGCTTATGGTCAGGTGCACTCATAGAATGCTTTTCTACTTTACTTTTACTTTTTACTTTTCTACCTTAAAATGCTTTCAAGGCAAGGTTGCAAGGTGTAGCCTGTGCCTCTTTCCCCACAGACGGTCTCTGTGAGAAGCATCTCAGGATACCCACAGTCATATCAAGCATCAGAAACAAAGCAATGCCCTAGATGAGCAGAAATTTTCTGGAAGAAATTAGACTGCCAGTATTCAGAGAAATGTGTTAAACAACTTCCAGATAAAGTCTTTCACTAGGATTATTTTTTTTTTAGTTCTAAAACCCCTAAATCATTCTCTTCTACCTTCTGCCTGAAAAAAACAGATAAGCTTTTTGTCTTACAGCACTCGGATACTAAGACATTAAACAGCTCTTAGAAAAGAGTCATAATGTGTCAAGGTATTGTAGGATTCTGTTCAGCTGTAAAATGAACGCTAGGAGATAAAGTAAAATACTTGATATGATAAAGCACTTATGCTCACAGTGGCCTTTGTTAAGCATGTGTTCATGTGTGCTCATACATATCAATATGAACAATGTATCATATTGCCCATGCAGAAAAAGACAGATTTAATCTTGTTCGGGAATAATAGCAAAATTCAAAAGTAATGAGGCAAAATTAGTTTTCTCTTTTCCACTGGATCATTCTGTCACATTTGTGTGAAACAACATTCATTCTCAGATTCCACTAAAATATCTGACTGCTGTGCTGATTTCTTCCATGTGCAGAAGTTAACTTGTGCATATTGTTCCTCTTCCTTCCCTCCAAAACAGACAAGAAAATAAGAAAAAACCCAAGGTCTCTCAGAATGGTATCATTCACACAGGCTTCCTTGAAGTATTGATTCAGCCAGAAAATTAAGTATGGAGTCCAAATTATTTGGATTCTTTCCCCCTCTAATTGCTACTTTGAGCATTCTGTGCATTCTTTGTCTCAATTCAACATCGTGCTTTCTTTCTTTTACTTCTGACCCATTCTCGCTTTTCCTTTCTCAGTACTGATTTTTCTGGGATAGTTTAAGACTCATTATGCTTGGATCAATAATATGGCATATTTAGTCTTATGAAAACTTGCTGAGCATGAAACTTAAGGGAATGGGCAATACCTCCCAATTCATGACACATTCAATTAAAAAGACTTGACAGTGGAAGAAAAGGTAATTTTTCTAACTGTATCCTGACATTAAATTTCACCAAATATGAACATATTAGAGGTCTTTAAAACTCCATGGACACATCTGTATCATATACAAAGCTAGATGTATCACTTTTGTTCACAAAAAGTTGTCTGTCAAACTGAGTTAAATATACATAAGTAGGTCTTTTCAGTGAGGAAGTATTTTTAATAACTGCATTTTCCAGTTTAATTGCACTGCTGACTTGCTAAAACAGCTACTGCAAGTGTCTGAGCAATGAAATGAACCTAATTCATTCTGGACTTTGACCTACATCCATACACTACTGATGAAAAGAAGCCCAAATTACAAGGGCCATGAGTGGTTCATACCAGGGCCAACACAGAATATTAGCTGGGGGGGGTGTTGTTTTGTTTTGTTTTTAAATTTTGTTTAGCTTTTTGGGAGGGTTGTTTGGTTTTTATTTGTTTGTTTTGGGGATGTTTTTTTTGATGACTCAGAGCAGCTCTTTAACACTGGCTGTGAAGTACATTGCAGTTACCCAGAGAAATCCGGATGTCTGCCTTCCCCTTCTAACACAGAGCCTGCTGCATTCAGTGTGACTTTCTCCTCAACTACCAGCCTAGAAACATCACCTGAACATAAATGATTAATGCTAGAAATGAAGACTGTCATGTTTGATAATCTGTCACAATTTATTGGTAATTCTTTCCCTACCCTCTGGGTCTGATTCATCTTTCAGTTATACTCACGTAAATACAGAGAAGCTTTACCAAGTTAGAGGAATAAAAATCTGAAAAATTGTGGTGAGAATAAAACTAAGGCCCCTTTTTTTAAGTTTGGAGACCTCTGAAGGCAACAATGAAGGGTAAAATTGCTTTATACTTCAATTACATTGGACTCATTTAATTGGTATTAGACTATAAAAATGGGTCTCAAAACCTGCCAAACGATAGTGATACTTTATATATGAAATTCCTATTTTTGAGTGCCAATAAATCCTGATATACTTGGAAGTCTCATCCTTTAGCATCTTTTGTAAAGCATATCTCAGCAATAACTTTTATAAAAAGTTACTAAATGTAGTAATAGCGTAACCTAAAGAACCACGTCAGCAATTTCAAAGTCTGAGTTTTTCATATTCAGGTTCTCAACATATGAAGACATACTAGTCTCAGAATAAACTCAATTTGTACCACTGAGTACAGTCACACTATCATAAAAATTTTATATAAAAATTTTATATAAATACATGTCATGAAAAACTGGCAATTTCAATCTATGATAGCTAGATAACAGTCCCACAAGATACCAAAACCAGAATTGTCTTTAAGGATTTAGCTCAATCACTATTGAAGCAAGGAGAGTTAAGCAGTTGCAATAAGACTTTTCTGTTTTGGCAGGGTGAAGCATTTTACTGTTGTAAGCATGTAGTGTTGNGCATGTAGTGTTGTAAGGACACACAGAACAACCTGACTGACTGGAATAGTTCCTTGGCTAATGTAAATCAAAGGATCTCCACTGACTTCAAAAGAATGTGTGGAGTTACATTACTTGGAGATCTGTCTATTTGTTCATGCTTTTAGATTAAATGTCATTACTATTATTAGGAAAAGGTCAAACCAAGTGTCTATGTTATAAAGCAAAAATCTAAACAGTCATGCATGACTAAAGCATATGTTAATGAAAAGTATCCTCTTTACCACTCACAGTTTAACTTTCAGAACTAGGCACCTGAAATACTGGTCTTAACAAATCTTCTGAATTCTTCTTCAGAGAATAAAACAAAAATTTATTTCTATTTGAATAAATTTGCTTATTATTCTGGTTGTGATTTTAATGCAGATGCCTTGCTTCTGCTTCCATGTCAAGTTTTGGGGTGTAGAATCTTTTTGATCTCTTATGATAAATTTGTATAAACAGAAAGGCATTAAAAAATACTTATGTAACAAGTATAAAAAAAGTTTATAAATTAAATCAGACATCTGTAGTTCATGGCCAGTTCTTTATTCCTTCACTTGAAGTCCTAGTAAGTTTGACAAAATCTTGGCTGTACTGTTGTCTAACCCCTATGTGTCCACATTCCCACTGAGAAGTCCCAACAGTGGAATTCTCAAAGCACTTAACTCTAAGTAGAAGGCCTTGTGATGAAAGAAGAACCTACAGGGAATTATTCGGTGTATTTGGGTTAGGAATTTAAGCACACTCAAATAATCCTTTCCATAATAACCACATTTCTATCATTGGGCAGGACAAAAATTGCCTGCATCAAAACACAACTCAAGACTTCCATCAGCCTCATTTCCAAATGGGGAGCCATAAAATAGACCTGTCCCTATTTATACCACTGTCAATTTTTCAAAAAAAGAAAAAAAATACTATCCCTTTAAACACATGTGTAGCTTGCTTGCTTTGAGTTGTACGCAGTTGTGAGGACAATGTGAAAATGAAGTATTGGAAAGGATAAGAAGCTTATTTAAAAGAAGTGATTACATTATTCCTGTAAACACTACAGGAAGGGGAATCAAAAAATATTAATTAATTATACAGTCATGCTGAAAGACATTTAGCGTGTGCTGGGGTTTTTGTAGGGAAAAAAAATTATGACTACTAACAGAAAAATTGGGGATTTTATTTTTGATTTTTTTTTCCAGATTCATGCTGGTAATCCACGTATCTACATATACAGCAGAGGAACTACAGGGAACCTGTACTGTTCTGGAACCACATCTGTATGCAAAGTGAAGCCAACTAAAATGGCATTAAACATTTATGCTGAGGGATCTGAATCACTCCCTTCTACATTAAGTGCGTACGAGGAAGAGAAAATTTAGGAGCCAGAACTAGGGTAGCCCATTTCCTGCATGCTATGATGTGAGCTACACATTTTATACCCTAGATATGGCTTTGAGGCTCTAAGCTGTCCTCTGAAAATGTATCACTTGACAGTGAAATCCTATTTATAGCCAGGAGCTGGAGAAGCCATGTAAAATTTTGTTTTGTTAACTGCATGTAAATGATATTCAAACAACTTACCCTCCCAGCATAATGCATAACAGTGAAGGTGGAGCTCAGATCCTTTGGGGCAAGGTTACCATTTCCATCTTTTGTGGAGGAATAGACTGTATTTGTATCTGATGCATCCAGGTAAGACTGAATGCGTTTAGAAAGACTCTGTTCCACTGACCAAACAGATTGGCTTTCTTCATCTAGCATTGACAAAAAACCTGATGGTTTCTGAAATGAAAAATAGATTTTTCTCATTTTATACAGGAGCAATAAAATTTCAGTTGTTCCTTGTAGAGTAACACAGCTAGCAATTTACTAAACAGAAACATACATCACCTCAAAAAACAGGCAAAATAAAAAAAAATATTATATTTTGGTAAGTGTTCAAGGCTGGTTCTTCTATAAGAAATGTAGGGAACGGCATTTCAGTTGCCAAAAATGGTCTCTATTGGTGATCTGTTAGAAATTGATTGTGTTACTTGCTTCTTAAAAGTTGTCCAGAAACTAGATTCAGGCACTAAAGAAACTGTCAGGCTCAGGACAGAGCCCCCTTGTCAGTCCTATGGCAGCATAGTCACCATGCCACGATATGCAGACGATACAAATGAATTGCTGCAGGCAGGGAAATTCTGCTGCATCTTCCTCAGCCCTGCTCTGTTAGTAATCTCTGTGAGCTGCTGAGCTGTGGCCTCTTTGGCTCATAACCTTTTCTGAAAATTCATCAATTGGAAACTGCAAGCAAAAGTTTGTATTGGCCCAACATGCGCAGACTGTGCGTAAATATACATTGTTTAAGATGGATCTGGAAAGTACCTGAAAGAAAAAATCCAGGACTGCTGTATGGTTACCAGGAGAATACACTGTTTCCATGGCAACTCCCTCTTGTACACATTCTGCTTGCTCTTGCAGGAAAAGCACTTCATTGATGTACTGGTGTATCTTCTCATTGGTCATGTTGACACACAGCTATTGTAAAATGAAGAAAAAAGAGTATTAGACCTTTACTGGATAATTCATCGACATAGGGTTTACTGCATGTCTAATATCGAATTTGAAGAAATGTCAATCAACAATATGGTAACTCTTGGTATGCCACAGATTTAGGAAGACCCTAGGGAAATTTAGATTTTAACAACTATTACTATTAAATTGGGAATTGCAAACACAGTTTTCTGCCTGCACAGTTCATTGTGAATTCCACATAAGAGTTATCAAATATCAGCATTATCAAATACAGTGGAATTTTACACTAATTCTATTTAATGAAGAAGGGTAACTCTACATATAAGTTGATGTATTTAATATTCTCCTGCATTTCATATTCAGGAAGGTTTTATAAATGTAATGTTCTTTTAGGAAAAAAAAAACCAAGAAACAGCAAACAACCTACATATTTGTTTAAGATCCTGAGTCAGTAGTTCAGTGCTAACAAAGACAAAACTCTGTTTCCACATATAAAACTATTGAAGTCTAAAGCAGTCTCTGAAGAGCTCATTCTGTTTTACCAAAACATATAAAACACCTAGGGACATTTTACCAGATGTTGCACTCAATTTTATACATATTCTAAGGGAAGGCTGGGAAGAAAATGGTGTTGCATAGAAAAGTTCAATGTTTGGAGAGATAAATAGTGTAGAAGCTTCTAAAATATTTTCTTTGATTGCCTTATAACTTCTAAAACTAAACAGATTAACAGAAATCTCATTTTCAATTAAAAACAGGTTGGAATTGTATCAGCTTATTTGTGTGCTTCTTTATTTTATTCAGAGCTCACCTGCTAAAATAAGTAAATATTTAATAACCTTGTGGAATAAATGTTTCAACTGCTTTTCTGACGTTGAAATAGACATTTTAGTTGAAAATTTGAAAACCTCCTCCAATGTTACTTTAACTATGACTAAGATATTAAGGAAACAGAAATTCCTAACAGAGTGTAAGAACACTTCATATAAGGAATGATAAAAGGAATGCCTGCATGCATTTTCTTTTCAGTCTAAACTAGTCACATACTTGTGTTGGCCAGCCATTAACTATATCTTCCATGAATAAAGTGTGTAAAAGCAATTCTACCAGCAAGTCATATTAAAAGGTATGAAATATTTAGATCAATCCTAAAATTGCATGGCTTTACATACAGATAAGGAAAGAGAACCCAAGTAATGTGTTAGAGTGGCCTGAATTTTCCATTAACACCTCCTGTAAGTATAGCCAACTTGTACTTGCTATAAAATAAAATAGACTAGTGTGAAAAAAGCAAGAAGAATGAGACAAAGCTCATTTTACAACCAAATGTCTATTAACTGTGTTTACTAATGCATGACACTGCAGACAAAAGACAGCCTTAAATAAAACCAGTATTTTTTTAAGTGGGATTTATGAACATTTAGATTGTTATCTTACTTCATTAACAATAGAAGTATACAACTGGCTTCCAGTAACTACTTATTTTATGGGAAAGACAGCCTTTTTTAACTCTGTGGAAGGCCAAATGTGCTTTACTGATCACTTCTAGAATTCTAATTACAAAATTTTTCCAGGAGCTTGTTAACATTATTCTATAAGGCAGAGAAGCTCACACTTGGCAGCATGTGGTAAAGGTTTAAAATGATACATGCTGTATACATCTTTATTTGCAGATGACTTATTTAGAGAACCAGGTCATTCAACTATACAAAGGTATATTTTACAATAAGAAAACCTGTCAAAATCTCTATAAAATCAAGCTTACTTTTTATCATGAGCAAACCTCTTAAAATGCATAAAAAATATATGAGATCCTGACTCTGCAGCAAAATTATTGAACTACACAATTTGAGATGAAGGAAAGATTGTCTTAGACACATCTTACAAAGATGTGGCATACAAAATTGCTTTTAAGTAGCAAAATAAAAAGAATTGCATTTTATTAAAATATTCATACATAGCATACTTAGATGGTAAAGAAAAAAAAACAAGTTTTAAATTCTACCAACCAGTGCATTATGGCATACACTGGGGTGCTTCTTAGCAACATAAGCAACATTTGTCACCCAGACTGGCAGACTTGCCACAATGCCACTAAGGCACTGCAGACCAGAGCAGAAAGCAGCTCAAGCATTTGTACCAACAGCAAACTGCCCCAAAGCTGCTCTCTCTCAAGCAGTGGCTGAGAGAATGGCTCTGCAGAACAAGAACCAGGAGACCAGCCAGGGACTGCTGGAAAGCAACACATTCTAATTGGAACTTTCTCTATTTCAGTGTTTTATATAACCTGCTGGGAAAAGGTAATAAAATGGATGCTTCAAATTAAAAGCTTGACAGAGGTTGACATAATAGTTACAGTAGCTGAAATGTAGAAATGGGATGAGTATGAACTGAACTAGCTTTGCAAACCCAATTCATGTCTTCTAAGTAGTATATAAAACAATGATGTACTCTCTGTCCAAAGATTTGAAAAGTTCACAGAATTGCATTTTTAAAAAATGTAATTAAATTTACTCATGTAAATTAGAAATATACCAGCAATTATTAAAAAAAAAGCCTCAAATAAATTTTTACCTAAAACAAATATTGGGGAATACTTTTAAGGACTATATTTGCTTTACCTAGCAGTATTACTCAATATTACCTATGGTACTTTTTGTCATTAAACATTGTTAAACTATTCTTCATCTGCATCTCATGGGCTCCATATCATGTCTTCTAAGTATTGCTTCTTCTATAAATCTTTTTTTACCTTACCTCACTATCATGTCTCAGTGAAAATAATTAAACCATATATCTGTCCAAGACTTCTCTAAGAACTCCTTTTAGGATTTTATTAGATGAAAAAAATATTCTTGTTCAAGTGTTTAGAAAAAATAAACAACCCAAAGCTAACCACAACTTGCAGCACCATCGAAATCATAGATTTTGGAAAATAATAGAGTGGCATTTGGTAAGAGCAGTAAGTATTCATCACATTAGACTCTCTTCTACATTTGACCATTTAGTACCATTGAGTACACTCCACATTAAAATTTAGGTAGAATACAAAAATTGTACTACACTTTGAAGACAGAAAAGCACCCATGACTAATGAAATTTCCCTGGTCTTAACTCTATTCAATTTTCAGGCTCTTATGTCTATTTGAAAAAGGCATTACCGAAGAAGGAAATGTATGGAAAGCAAACTTGGTGACTGCCAATCTGTGAGGGAAAGATGGATGCAAAGACCCATTGGAAAGCTCACTTACATCCTTTGGTCATGCAGAAGGATTAACTCTCCCAAGGAATGTGTATTGAGAGCATGGAGTAAAGCTTACAGCTCTCATTTCAACATATCTATCAGACCCTAATTATGGGTCAGGATGATGAAGTTACAATGTCAAATTTAACCTTCAAGGGAGTGCCCTAGCATTTCACAAAAATGTAATTTCTAAGATAATGAAACACAGAATCATCCTTTTTTTCTGAGGTTGGACTCAGAAAATGTTTTTAAACCTAAGATTGACACTTTTTTCAGAAGTATCTTGAATGCTGTTCCCCTTTGTACCTGCTACCCAAACATTTCAACATCCTTTTCTTTATGTATCGTACCCATCAGAATATTTCTAAAGAATTGATAACAAAACCAGAACAATTATATTTCTTCCTTTCTCTTTTAGGGCTAATAGGATCTAACACAGATTTCTTGTTCTTCATGCAGCTCCAACACAAATTCAGACATAAACCTTCTACCTCAGTCAGTTCTTTAATTCTTTGGGACATTGTGTCATCTCTAGGATCAGATGCCATTAGCTGATCTGTGTTCCTCAAATAATGTAAAAGAGAGCCTGGTGCTATACTAAAACTTTGCTTCAGGTAGCTGTCACCCAAGAAGCCTTCCACAAAGGAGGGTCTGAAACTCCCCTCAAAAAAGGGACAATTTCAACACAAAGTGGAATAGTCCCCCACTAGTTTTCCTACATATGGAAGTATTAAACAAATAAGCTAACAAAAAAACATGGCAACAAAAATCTTTCCCTGAAAGAGTTTGGAATTGTTCTGAAACTCAAATAGTTCTAAGTTATTTTTTCACTTATAATACTGGCCAGAAACTAAGTACTATGGGATAAAAAAGCGTGCTACTATGGAAAAGTAAGATGCCAATTAAATGTTGTGAAGTATTTCACTAATCAATCTCAAACTGAATTGAGCTGGGAATCTCAGTTTGGGATAAATTATTTTATTTTTGGCTAAAAAACGTCTACTGCAAGAGAATAAAAAAAAAAGAAATTATTTTAATGTCAGGTATATGATAAGCCATATTTAAAGTCAAGTAAATACTGGTTGTCCAGTGGCTGACTAGAACTCTGAACAGATAATAGTGCCCTGCATAAATGGAAATAAATGTGTGCACTGGGAAGGCCAAAGAGACTAAGAAGGAAGAGGGAGTAGTACACCCTGACAGAGGCCATGGAGAGTGTAAGATCCTCAGGAACTGGACTGAGGAAGAAAGTAAAACAGGATTGCCAGGCTGCTGAGGGAAGGATTAGGCTGTTACAGCCCTGCTGATGGGCACTGTCACCAGCCCTGGATCTGTCCACCATGCTCCAGGGATGCTGCCTATGAGGGAAGGCATGGCCGTCCTCTGGGTCCTCCTGTTGCCTGGCTCCCTGGTGCCAAGAATCAGCAGGTTCTCCTGCTCCACAACAAGGTTGTTAAAACCTCCCTGTGAATAGAGGATAGCAAAATTCTGGCTTAAAAATACCACATCATATTTCCTTGTTGATGACTGAATTAACATGGCAAGCACTTTCTATCATCCTCTGGGGAATAAGGAATACTCAAGCACTGGGAACTGCAGTGGAAGTTTCTGCATTAAGTCCCTACATAGTAACAGAGCTCAGTGGGTCCCAGCAGCTGCCTCCTCCTCAGAGGTACACTGGACCCTCCATCTAAGCTCTGCACAGGAAAAACAAAATAAGGTCGATTTCTCCTGCATAAAACAAAATCTTGAAACGCTCTTTCAGACTGTCCAAATGTAAAAGTCTGTGTGTGACCTCTCATCTAATATCCCTGAGACTCCAATGACTGTAGAAAAATGTACATTTTGTCTATTCATATTCATTCATCTTCAAAACAGGCGACATGACCTTACATTCAGACAGCTAGGAATGGTCTAATGGGTGAGACAATGCAATTTAACATAAAATAATCTGTTATGGTTGTTTTGGCTAGGAAATGTTATATGTCAAAACTGTAGTGTCAGCAGAGATAACCATAGAAATAACATGCTGAGAAGTTAAAATCTACCACACCTAATAGTAAACATAGGTGAAAATTCCAATACAGCTGGATTCTATGGCCTCTCCTGCTTCACCAGAGTGACTAGAGTCCTGAGTGGGGCAGGCAATGCTCTCTGTTCTCAGAGGCAGCTGGCTTCTGTAGCAGGAGATGTGCTGTACAGAGCTGCCATGGAACCTCCCAGAGCTATACTGCATCACACAGGTGATGTGTGTGTGCTTTAATAGGTATGGAGTTGAATGGGAGTTAAGAGACACTTGACTGTTCCAATGACCTGCAGTACTAAATTAGATAAATCACTTATATTTCCTATAAAAAAAGAATAATAAAAAAATTCTTTCTTCTGCAAAACTGAAGAGGTCTACAGACATAAAATTCCATGCAAGATCTAAACACATAATTTAGCATGAACTAAATATTTCAGTTTCTCATTTGAATTATATATCAAACAGAAAAGACTACTAGCATTGTCCATTTAACTTCATTGCATTATTGTTCTTTATGATGAATTTACAACTACAGACTTCCATTTTCCTAGGCACACCTGACTTTCTGCAGGGGGAAGAAAAGCTACTCTTACTCCTCTAATGTCTGGTTCTTCTGCTATAATACAATTTTCTTAGAAACAGCTGGGGGAAAACTGTACAGGCAACTATCCATCCTGCTTATTGCTTGTTGTATTCATTGGCCAGCTTGTGGTCAAAAATATACTATCATAAGTATGAAGGTTGTTGCATTCCTTGACTGTACTATTTGGAATTATGCTGTGAAGGAGCCACGAATAAGATCTAACCCAGTTTTAAATTCTACTAGAAGAGAAGCAGACATCTTCTAGTTTTAAAGGGGTACAGAATAAACTGTAAACAAATACAGTCCCTCTCAATTAGGGAAGCCTAAGAAAACATTGAATTATCACTAGAAATTGCCATCGATATTTTTGGCAGAGCACTCATATTTCCTGAAATGACCACAAAATGAAGGCAGTTTTTCTACAGAATAGGAAAGAGAAATTGTGATCACTTCTGACCATGTTCCAGCGTGGTTGTATACAAAGCTCTTCCACACAGCAGTTTTGCAGCTGCTCCAGGAAAATGCTGTTCCCAAGCTAATGATCACTGCTAGGAAGTGACTGTAAATTATTATTATTAGGGTTAGCTCAAAGTGTACTGTAGTCATTTACCATAGCTCAGCTGATGAGCAGTAAAAGCAGTAACTCACTGAGTCCTGGTAATTCAGAAGCTTTCAGTCTTTATTGAGCAATGACTCCTTCAGACTGTGGCTTCTAAAAAGTATTCCCTGCCTTTCAGCTTTTAAATTTCATACCAAAAATCAAAACTCCCCTCACTATTGCTTATTCCACACTTATTTACTTTTATTTTAGTTACATGCCCCATTTTTGCTCTTACAACATATCACACATTCTATACAGTATAGGCTTACCAATACTCACCAAGCACAAGAAAAACTGAACATTTAATAAAGTTTTTAAACTACTAATGCCTTCTTGTTTACAATGGTCTATAAAAGTTTTCTCTCTACAAGCTGTCAGCCACATTGTTTTTCCTGCAGAATTTATCAGATTCTTGAGGTAAGCATAATTCATCTTACTTTTCTAGTCCTTTGACAGCTGTCTTCCTTTGCATTGCTCATAAGTTGTTTCTAGACTAATTCTTCATTTGACTTTGATATTTCAATACTCTAATGCCTTGTCATTCCAAAACACACACTGAAGTAAACAAGCAGTTATTCTATTCGGTTTATTCATCTCTGTTTGCCTGAATCATCTTCAAACACAGTTTATTAAAACTGACATGTGACTTGCTATTGATCTCTTAATTATGATATTAAACTGTCTTTTTACTGGCCTGATATAAAGTACCAGAAAGATTCACACAGCTACTTTGAATGTGGCCAGTTTTGGAAAATCAGGAGGTCTTAACTTTTATTGAAAAGAGTTATAATTTTTTTTCCAAGAAAGCAGGAAAACAGTTATCACAAAGAATGCCTTATTATACACTAATTTAGAAAAAAAAAAAAAAGAAAAAGCTTCATTTTTCCTAAAATTATTTTTCTAACGACATTTTAAAATATGTCAATCTAAATGTGATTAAAAAATAATTTTTATGGCCCCACTACTGTCTGGTTGTAACATTTAACGCTAGCATTCTGCAGACACAGGCTTTGACATGGGCATGTTTGCAGACATGATGCAATGTTTTGCATGAGGACCCTATCTGGGCTAACAGGAGTGTTTGATGTTAGGTTAAGGAGCCCAGGCAGAACTCTGATCAGCATGAGACTGCTAGAGAGCTCCAGCTTTGAAGTTCAGGCTGTTTGGGGTAAGTCTGCATCATTACTATGTACCACATAGAGATACAAACTACTTCTTTTCACTGGTTCTACAACCTATCACTTCAGGAATCAGATATGTCAATTAAATTAGGCAGTTCATAAAAAAAACAAACTCTCACATCTGCTTTTTCTTTTCAGGAATGCAGTTAAATAGATTCGGGGGTAATGACTCAGATTATTACTTAATATTATTCAACAAAATTCATTCAGTCCAGTTGGACGGACAGTGTCTCTTGAAATATATTTATTTCAAAATTTATTAAATTTATTAAAAAAAAGAAATGTAAATATTACTTCAAATTTTTCATGTTTGCTACACAGAAATAATGAAATAAACTCCGTTTTACTGATTTTCTTAAATCTTGTATTTTCAAGTATTCTTTGCAGTTACTAAACAGAAAATTACTTACCCCAGAAAATAGAATTCATTGTATTTCACAATGTCAATTGCAGATATTTTTTGAGGTTCATGACAAAAAATACAATGCAGAACAGGATCAAAGGAAAATAACCAGTAAGTTCCAAGATGAACCCCTCATTTAAGTTGTTCAGTTGTTCATTCATGAATGAATGAACAACTGAACAACTTAAATGCCTCTTTGAGTGTGTTGTAGAGTCACTAATGCTTTCTGAAATATGTAATTCACAAGGTCTCTAGTGTTCAGTGGTTAATGTTGAAGGTAGGCATATATCTTAAAGAAAGTTTGATATTTAAAAGGATTTTAAAGCATTAATTGGCATAAACTTTAATTTATTTTCTGTGGATGCAATTCAATTTTTTTACAAGTCACATGTTGTAAAGTCACACAGAGGTGAATCTGCCAGTAATGGCACTTAGCATAATGCAGCATTTTCATTTTATTTTTTCTCCAAGGCATCTGAAGACCTTTTGATCTTTCCTCCAATTCAGTATATTGTCCTTCTACTCAGTGATCTAGTTGAAGTATAAACACCACAAGCATGAAAACAAACATTTCCCTCAGCTTGTCTGTGTTAATAGCACCCCTCTTCAAAATCACAATAGATATTTACTATATTATATTAAAATTGTCAACAACTGTTCACAACCCAGCGTATAATTCACACACAAATAGGTATAATGGGAAAAAATTTTAAGAGAAAATTTTCGTTTTCATGTATTCTGATCAAAACTGGTTAATTAGAGAAATAACAACAGATACAGTAAATTCAGCAAAGCATCCACACTTGCCTGTTCAAAAGTATTCTTTTGAAATTCTTCAAATCCAAAAATATCTAATACTCCAATTTCAAACACTTGGTCACTGGAGGAAGAAAAGATATTACAGATAATAAGAATTCAAGCAAGTGAATAATACATCTGTTGTTTCTTACATAAGTATTTCTGTTCTAAGATAAAAGCAGGTTGTATTTCAAAAACATGGATGAAATACACAAGCAGACCATGTACAGAACAGAATCAAAATTCTAATCAAAACCTGTTATAGTGAACAAAAATAAAAAAACAGGGGTCCAGACTGCTTTAGCAGCTATGCTAAAAACTAAATTTGTAAGAGAAGGAAAAATCTTAACTTTCTAAAGTCCAGTTTCTAAGGTTATAAGTACCCATTTTTCTGACATCATGGATAATCATTTCAGGAAAGTTTCAAAATGCCTGGCTGCACTCAGACATTTCTTTGGTAACCAGCATTGCTTCTACAGCATGTACTTCAAGGGAAACCTGTTAAGCACAAGTCCTCTCTGTGTCAGCATCAAGTAGAATTTCTGGGCTCAGGCTGCCCAAGAGGCTACATGCCCCTGGGGAAAGAACAGTCAGGGGTCAGGCCTGAAGAAGGCAGATGTTCCTTCTCTGTATAAATAAAAGAGTAGTTGTTGATGTTGCATCTAATTTGTCATGTGTCACTGCAAGCATCCAGGGAAAGGATTTTACTGTGACCAGGTGGAAGGAGTGGAAGGATCAGGCTAGAATAGTCACCTAGGATTTGGAAAGAAGAAATGGGAAAAGGACAGAGGTGCTACTGTTCTGTACTTGGAACTGAATCATTGTAAGCCTGATCTGGAGAAGAAACTAAATTCACTGCAGTGAGAAAAATGAATACTTTGGGATATTCTGTTGCCTGCTTTGCAAGAATAATATTGCAGGCTACTTGTTCTGAGATTCTTCCATTTTTTTTTCTCCATATTCCAAATGTCCTCTATGTCTAAATCTCTGTGCATATCAGGCTATAGATATAAAGGAGAAAAAGGTGAACCACTGTTGAAGTACATGAATACAGTTCCATTGCAGTCATTGTAACCCCTACCATGTCATTAGACAAAGATCCAGCCCTCAAAATAAATTCCTATATAGCAAAGAAACTAAGTAAAATCATTTGAAAAAAATGTGTATTACAAAACAAGATGGGAAAACAATCCTCAGGGGCAAGCAGAGCCTTTTTTAGAAATCATGCCCAAGAAGTTTGTCTTCATTTCAAAAGCACACTAGTTCAATGCACTACTGATTGTCACAGGACTAGCTGTGTGCATAAATGTCAGACATAGATTGTTACATAATAAATCAGTCCAGAATGGCTTTGTTGGGCAGGGGAGGTTATCAGAAGGTCAATTTGCCTCCAAGGGAATTTCTGCAAGAAAAAGCATAAAGCTATATTACCACCTCCATCTCTAGCAATGAATGCAATTTAAATTGGGTTTTAAAATGTAAGCCTCATTCACAACTGTTCCTGATTAGAGATGGGGGTGTGTACAGTCGTTGTCAGAACAAGCTTTCAACAAAATATGTCCATTTATAGAAATGAAAATTAAATGTTTAAAAAGAAACTACCTCAGAGAAATGAATATTGAAAATCCAGAATTATTATTGTACTTAAATGTGTTTTGGAAAAAAAAAGATAAGCTTGAAATTTCAGAATACTTGATAAGTTTTCACTCTTTCTCTTTTTCTTTTCTTTTTTCTTTTCTTTTCTTTTCTTTTCTTTTCTTTTCTTTTCTTTTCTTTTCTTTTCTTTTCTTTTCTTTTCTTTTCTTTTCTTTTCTTTTCTTTTCTTTTCTTTTCTTTTCTTTTCTTTTTTCTTTACCATTTATATGCAGCCTTCCTTATAGGAAGGAAAAGCATGAGCTGTTGTGCAACATTGTACAACAGCTGAAATATTGCATTATATTTCACAATTTGTAAGATCTACTTAATACAGAAGAAACAGCTTGTCCCTTCTCTGTCTGATTCAATTAGTAATTTGAGACAGGATTGTTTACATCTCAGTTGAGTCTGTGACGGTTATTTTGTCAAATTAGTCTCTCTTACTTTCCCTCAAGGAATATACAAACATTTGCATTAGGAAAAGACCAATATAAACTGACTTAATGCATTATTAAAAGTCAGGCAAAACAGGAACCTGGTCCTAGCTTCCAAAACTCTGGGTAAAACCCTTAGCAGCCAGCTTACTGCCCGCTTCAAATAACATTCTTTATCAAAACTGTGATATTTGTGACAAATATATGGGCTTGCAAATATACTGGAGATGCATTTGTTTCTAGAAAAACATGTAGTCTTGATGTTTTTATGAACTCCTGTTGATAATTTTGGTCTAGTATTATTAGGAGATGCACACATCACATTAAAAGAGCTGGAGGTTTTACATAATTAATATCTTGCCTACGGGGTAAGAATAACAACACTAGGCTCTGTATCCTCTACAACAGTGACATTTTATTACTATATTGTGCTATTTATGTGAACAAGCTCTACAACCATGATAGTAATTTTCTGTATTAACTTATTGCTCAGATTTTGAAAACTAAGTAACAACTGAAAACACAACATCCAAACTAAAAGCATTGCTTTTTATGTGGTTTCAAATTATATTGTTATTTTAATCTTCTTGTCTTTCTCTTTTTCATATCACTTTTCTTGCCAGAAGGAGAGTCCATAGATGTTTTTACTGGCTAGCCGTCAATCATATTAATTCCAGCAAAATTACTTTCCTTAAATAATCATAGCAGAGATTCCCAAGGCAAAATAAAGCATGAATGATTCCATGTTAACAAATGAAAGTGCGTGTCACCAAGGTCTAAAAGAACAAATATTAGAAAAAGGCTCTTTTTGTTCTGGAAGATTTCCTTATTTTATTATCTTTTTTTTACTAACAATCATTGATACATTTCTTCATTATGTTTCAAATATTTCATATTTACTATTTATGACTAAAAGAATTATGGACTTAATGGGGACTTTTCAAGTTTGAAAATATTTCCCAAAATACAAAGCAGAAAAAAAGAATTTTCTGATGTCTGAAGAACTTTTTTAACTCTTATAGCAACACACAGGATTAGATACTTAAAAAAAAGCATGGATGTTCTCTATAAGTAATCTTGATTTTATGACACACGAAACAGTATTTCAGCTTACAATATTTTACAGTGTCTCCAGTTTTGCCTTTTTCCTCAGAATATATCTGTAAAGATATCCTTATAGACTGGAAATACTTTTTTGATCTTATACACTTAAGAATTGAATTAAAAAGAAACTACACAAAATTTCCCAGCAGCTCCTAAAACCAATACACATATAGAAGACATCTTGTCTGATAATCTACCATCTTGGCAGACATCTTGCATTCATCAAGAGATATTCTCAAACCATTTGCCATTCCTGGCAAGGTGAACTGAACTCCCTTTACAATACATCTGACCCAGTGCTTCAGACAAACCTACAGAATGGTATTTGTTCAGAATTTTATTTGTTATTGAAGAGGGTTCTTAGTTCCAAAATCCAGTGTCCATTCCTATTGTTATCTTTTGCAATCTTCCAGCTTAAAGCAGTGAGATGAATCTGTTGTGGGAGAGTGATCCAATGAGTCTTTTCATCTGCTCAAGATACAACAACAGTTCTTGCTTTTCCTCCAACTCCTGCCCGTAATGAGGAAGGCTTAGGTCTGATCTGGATAAACTGGAAGTGATAATGATTAATGAGGAAATATTTCTCTGATTAGATGAAGTATATAGCCTGGACTTCAAATGAGGTCCTTCAGAATCCTAATTATGAAGCCTTGTTTTCCCAGAGGAGTAGATTATACCTGATGTTTTAACACAGTTCTTGAAGGAAATAGGCTGAATATTTCAGGTTGGACATGATGTTCTCCATCTCAAACAATTACAAAGCAAAATTAGTTTCTGAAACTTTGCAGGGAGATTTTTGCTGAGATTTGGTGTCATTGCCATGTCTCTCAGGTATCTTTCTCAATAACGGTAATTTTTCTTTTAATATTACCCTATCCTGGTGTGAGTGGTGCATATAGAGATAGTGGCTGGACACACACGAAAGAAACACTGGCTCCATATCTGACAAACTTTTTTGAGTGGTTTGATAGTTATGGAAGGAAAGAAGTATATTTGCCAATAGACTCAAGATAGCATGTACTCTTCCTCAGCTCTTTCAGGTAAAATTTGCTCTGTGGTTTAAAAAATGGCATTATCTTGTTAAATGAAACACTAGAAATTATCCATAATTAAGCAGATTTCAAATTATGGTATTATGCACCATATTATGTGTTTTGTACTGGTTGTTTTAAAGATTTCCCTACCAATATATATAGAAAATGATTCTCATGCTGTGGGTTCAGGTTCTGAACAGGAAGTTTCTTTTCCCCCCCTCCTGCACTCTCAGCATCCTTCTACTGAGTTCACTAATAAATAAATGTTTTAAGGTTTATTTTTTTATCCGGAAGCTAGGAAGATTTCTATTCCAGAATATCTTGTTCTATAAATCAGATCATGTACTAAGAATTTTGTAAATGAGACCTCTGAGATCCTTCCCTTGCCCAGATAAGTGTTCCTACTGCTACTCTTTGGCACTATTCGAATTTTGATGGGTATGAGTATACAGTCAGAATATAAAAGCTTTCAGAAACTATCTCTTTAGAAATATTCTTTATGCTCAACGTGCAACAGAAATCTATGGCTGACCTGGTGATACAGACACAAAGAATGACTGAATGCCAGCTTTCTTTGTCTCTAATGCTGCCAAATAAGAATCACTGAATGGGTCGGGTTGGATGTGACCACAGTGGTTATCTGGTCCAACCTTCCTGCTCAAGCAGGGTCATCCCAGAGTACATGGCACAGAACTGCATTCAGATGGCTTTTGAATGTCTCCAGTGAAGGAGATTCCACAGCCTCTCTAGGCAGCCTGTTCCAGTGTATGGTCACCCACACAGTAAAAACGTTATTCATGTTCAGGTGGAATTTCCTGTGCATCAGCTTCTGCCCATTGCCTCTTGTCCCACTGCTCAGCACCACTGAGCAGAGCCGTAGTTCTACCCTCTTGACACCCTCCCTTTAGATTTTTATAGACTGAGATGAGATTCCCCTCTTGTCTCTTCCTGAGACTAAACAGGCCCAACTGTCTGAGCCTTTCCTCATAAGAGAGATGCTCCAGCCTCTGAATCATCTCTGTAGCCCTGCAGTGGACCTGCTCCAAGAGCTCCATGTCTCTCCTCTCCTGAGGAGCCCAGACCTGGACACAGCACACCCGATGTGGCCTCCAGGGCTGAGCAGAGGGGCAGGATCACCTCCCCTGACCTGCTGCCAATGCCCCAGGACACCATCAACTCACTTGGCCACAAGGACCACTGCTAGATCATGGACAACTTTTTGTCCACCAGGACATGCAGCAGCTGACCACAGAGCTGCTTTCCAGCAGATCAGCCCCCAGCCTGTACTGGTGCAGGAGATTGTTCTTCCCCAGGTGCAGGTCCTGCCTTTGCTGAATTTCACACAGGTCTCAGTCCTTCTCTCTACCCTGACGAGGTCCTTCTGAAGGGCTGCATGGGGCATTGGCCACTCCTCCCAGCTTTGTGTGCTCAGTGAACCTGCAGAGGAGGCACCTCTCCCATCATCCAGGTCATGTATGAATAAGGTGAACAATACTGGGCCCAGAAATGGACCGTGATGACGACTGCTAGAGAGAGGCCTCCAGCTAGACCCAGGCCCTCTGGGAACTGCTGTTCAGCCAGGCTTTATCTACAAAATATTTATCAGCTTTTTATCAGGTTTTATCTACAAATAGAGAAAATCTATTCTAACTAGCTGATAAAAGAACATGCCTTCAAGGAAGGGAACAGAGTATCAAGATTTTCTCAGGCACATATACCTAATTAGCTTGTTTTCCATGAGAAATGAAAAACAGTATTTCACAAGATTTCACAGACATTCTTAAACCTCCATAAAGAAAAAGCCCTCTTACAGAAGAACGAGTCAGGAATTGTTAAAATATTACCTTAAGTCATTTCATTATTCGTTTGGATCACGAGATCCAACTTTGCCAATGTGCAATCAATTACATCAAAATGTCACATTACGGCAAACATGAATCGACAAAACTGAAAATCAGCATGCTTATCTGAATGGAAGTAAAACAGAGTAAACTTTGATGAGGTAAGAGTCTTAGGAAGAAATTCACTGAGACTATTTTGATAATAAAATCAGTAGAATAGGAAATAATTATATAGATGAGTGAAGGAAAATATCATTTATAAAAATAATTATAAGCACTTGTGAGAAATGTTAATAGCTTTCTTCTAATCTCACTCTAGGGGTCAGTTACAGCAAAATAATTTCTCCACTGTTGATTTTTTAAAAAATAATATCAGAATGAATAAAGAAACAAATTTCAGATCTTGCAACCAGTCTAAACTAGCGTGGGTTACAGTTTAGTTAAAATTTAGTTAGGGTTGTAATTAAGTTAAAACTAGAAAAAATTATAAGTTTTTATGGAAGAGAACATTTCTAAAGGTGTATTATCTCACTTAATGCTATCATTACAATTCTTGCTTTATACCTATTGAATAGTATTCCAAAGTAATGAGTTTGCTGCATTCTGGCAACACTTTTTATTCTCTGTATTTCATACCTTTAGAGCTTGGTCTTTGCAGCTTTTCACAAATCATCTTCCTTTTGCTTTGATCTAATGATAAAGATTCTTTTTATTTTGCCTAAAACCTGTCACAAGCTTTTTGTTAGTAAATATAAATCAAAATTAAAGACCAAAATCAAGTATTTCCACCATAAAGGTTAAATATGAATAACCAGTTTCCTCAAAAATGCCAATAAGCAATGCTTCTTTTAAAGTTACAAAGCCAAGAAATCTAATTTTATTGTTTCATAAATTCTCACTGAAGTGTGATTTAAGAACAGCTAATCTGCCTCACAACAGAGCAGGAGAACTGAATTAGAAACCTTATTTCAGGTTTCTGATGAAGGCTTCATCCTATCTGATAAGCAGTAATTCTGTCACTTTCCAGTTGGGGAATAAAGTGTGGCCTGGAATGAATCAGACTTATGTAGTCACATAAGTTAATGTTTTTGGTGGACCTTTCAGGAGAAGTTTATTAAAACTGCACTGAACTGGAGATATAATGCTGCTAACTGATAGTTACTCAGATGTATTTGAAGTAAATCTGACCCACTAATCACAAACTCATGGGATTAATCCAACTTGCATCTAGAAGTATTCTATGCCTTGATTTACTCCTCCAGTTTAAACAATATGATTAGGCTGGGCAAAAAAAAAAAAATCTGTATAAAAATCTGTACAAATATCTGTATGTGGGCTACTTCAGCTGAGGTGGAGATACCAGCTAAAGATGATCAACCTTATTTCCACTAAAAATCAGCTACTTAGCTTTGAGTTTGGAAAGGGAATGAAGCTGGTTTTGGCCTGATAAAATTTAGTATACATTTTCTTCTAAATTAAACTGCCCCTTTTCAAACATAGGTATAATATGTGGCCAGAGGAGACTACTGCAAATTCCTCATTTCTGATACATGAAACATCTGTCTTGTTTCAGGTGGGACTTACAACCTCACACATACTTTAAGTTACCTCACAGGTAGAAATAGTTTCACAGAGAAATATTTTCACAAGGTAAAGATCACCTCTTCTACCTAGTGATTGCACTAAAAGGAGGCTACAAGATAGACAATATACAAACAACTTTGACTTTCATTATTTGAAGATCCTATTATATCTAAAAATGATATGCTTATATTAACAACAGAAATACACAATACACTATTCTGAAAGAATGTAAGATATCAAGTTGTAGAATTACACACTGAAAAATTATTTCAAATTATATTTTTAATATATCAATTCTAAATTTCTTTATCAACAATCACTACCAAAAAAGCTCACTGTAACTAGAAATGCCTGAGCTGGATTGTTATCTGTCACAGACATGCACTGAGCTAAGCCTCTGTTCCATAAATCCGAGGAATGAATGAGGAAAAATTAGGACCTCATGCTACTGCCCTTCCTTATTATATACAAAGTATGTCAAATTAGGCCATGGATTGGAAAATTGCTCTAGCTCAGTGTCACAGACAAGTAAAATCATTGGATGTTACTTCTGTTTGCCTCCAGCAGGAAGCGAGACACTCTGGTGGTATATATATAATGGCAGATTTTAGGTGCAGAAAGCTGAGTTACTAAGGCATGGTATCTTTTTCTCAGCTACACCCATAGAAGAGAAGAGTTTTGTCAGTAATTGGTGACAAAAAGGAATAAAAACAAGACTGCGAAGTCCTCAAACTCTAAAAGAGGTTTACCTTGTAAACACTTTTCCTATGTAGCCACAGATATATGACATAAAGAAAACATACTTGTAAAAGTTCCACATCTGTCATTAGTGGTTTATCATTTACCAATAATTCCAAGCCATTTGTATGTCATGTTCACAAGAGAGCTCAGCTGAACATACAAGTTGTTGAACTTTGATTAAGTCACATGCATATGATTATCTAATTAGGTCTACTGTCTTAATTTGTTACTTTGATTCTACTGAGATTTCCTTTTTTTTGTTGTTCTTTTAATTTGTTTCTTGACTGCTCCACTGATGCACATTAATTAGCATTCATTTTTCCAAGAAACCATGCTGGATAGCAACAGCATCAAATTTAGAAGATGCCAACCTAGAGAACATTCTTAGAACATTTTAATCAGTTTAGTTTAGACATTCATTTGAAGGCCTTTGAATAAAATTCTGGTTTTAATACCCTGTGCTAAGGTCACTATTTTGGGATGAAAGGACATGTTCTGCATTAAAAAAGCACCAGCAGCATTTCTCTTGTTGAAAGACCTAGTTCATTCTGCATTGTCAAGTCCTAAAAGGCCATTAATTGTAACCACCAATCTAGGTTACCACATGAAGTACCATGGCCCCTTATATAAGCAAATAAATAAACAAATACCTTACCGTAGAAACAACTAGAAGGAATACCCAGTGCTTTAAAGATCCAAGCATCACTGTCATGCTGTTATAAAATTCTTTAAAACTTTATCAGTGTGCATTAAATTCCACCATTTAACGGAATCATGTTTCTTTTACGGTTCTGGATTTGAACTGATAATGGAACACCTAATCGTTTCCAATGGTACTCCTACCTGCCACTCTCATCTTGATTTTGAAGGTAGCAGTTGATTTTGTTGACTAAAAAACTAAATAAACGACCATATAGGGATTTGGCCAAGAGATTCCGGTAAAAATCTGCAATCTCTATAGTGTGCCTCCGAACAATCGTGTCTCCTGAGAGGAAAAACAGAAAATGGAGATGAAAGTGTGCTGTAAACTTTGCCTCGAGTAATTTTAGTTACAGTAAATTTAGCTACAGTTACTTCTACTTTGCCAAACATTTACATGGTGTTAGCTTTTTTCTGAAGCCTCCAGTGCAAGATGAGAAGACTGTCAACAATCAAAAGATTTTAAGTTTGGAAATACATGCCTTTATACTTTGTTCAAAAGAAATGTGTATTAGTACTACACAGAACTAATATTTTACTGAAAATATTTTTTTTCACTTTTTTTCCCAAAGACATTCCTGTTGATTACAGTTCTTACTAATATTCTCTATTAACATCTAATCTGTTATTTTGACCCTTTTGCAACAATAATCAGGTTAGGAGCCCATCAGCATCACAGTGTGAAAGTTTGTTCCATATTACAAAGGCATTTCTAATTTGGTGGCCCAGTCTGATTTACTGCATGGCAGATAAGCCTACATATTGCTCAGAGGGAATATTTACAGGATCATACAAGAAATAATAAACACAAATTGGCAGCTTTTAAATTTTTTAATACAGAAGGCTCAAAATGCCACCAGGTCAGATCTGTGAGAATGTAATCTTGGAAAATATTACCTTTAAAATACTGAACATCAGTTGTTAAGGCTGAAGCAAGCTCATCTGGTGAAACCTGCAGCATCCCTGCCACTGAAAGGAAAAGAAAATGTAAACAAAGACTGAGTTATGCTATTCTGCATATTTCATTTTTTACAACAGATTTTCTTCTGTAGATTTCTTTTTGAATAGAGAAACTAAACATTAAAGAAAAGGGTGCAGTCACAGGAGTAATCAAAATTAATGAAGACATAAAATAGGATTACTATAATCAGTACTTTGTGAAGTTTGAATGTATCTGTATATTACATTACAGCTTTCTTTCCCCATCAAAGATTATTCAGGACTTTCCCCAGGGTTTGGCAGACTTTCTGTGGTATTAGAGTGAAGGTATGCTACTTATTGACTTTCAGTGCCCATAAGCCACTTGGAGGAGATTTGTTAGTGACCAAGAGGGCAAACTTCAAAGCACAGAAATAAGAGACCCTTTTTAAGACATAGATTTTGAATGTTAAGGAATTCAATTTAAGGCAAAATTGTTCAGCTGTTGACAAGCAGTGCAAAAGCATTTCAAAACAAGACTGAACAAAGTGCACTGTACAATTTATTTTGGCAAACGATAGCTTTAAATATGACATTTAATTAGCTAATATGCGATACTGGCATTTTATTTCATCCCATAAAAATCTGTAATTTATAAAACATCCAAATCAATTGGACACCCTCTTCCCACAGCAACTTACAAATTTTCAGCAGTAATTTTGTTTTGTCTCCCTGGAATTTTGTTTCCATCTGTCGGTGGGAGAGCACAACCTCCCTGCTGTGGGACCAAGCAGGCAGCGCTCCCAGGTCGTGTCCTACTGACCTTGCTCCAGCAGCTGCAGGTCTGACACCAACGCTGCCTCAGCATCTGTCAGAGCCGTAAAGCGGATGTCTCCAAGATGCACAATTGCTGAGAGAATCACAAACAGGTTCTCCACCTCCTGCACATATATTTTTTTTTCAGAATTAAAGATAAAGGAAAGATCTGTTGGACACATCAGTGAAAGGCAATGCTTTATAAAAATACAGATTCTGTTTGTGTCATCAACATTCAACAAGTTGAAAAGCATTTGCATGTGAATTATTAAAGGAAATTTGAAATTGAACTGGAACCTAGCATGTACCAAAACCACTACTTTTTGTTTCCTGTGTTTTAATGTAAGTCACATTCCTCCAGGTTGAGAAAGCTTTTCCAAATATGATAAAAATACTGACATATCTTTGATGGATGCATTGTTTCTGCAAGAAATAAAATATATCTTGTCCATAGAGAATTTCCATTGAGACAATTTCTGTATCTGGAAACAGCAAGAGTTTTTTTTGCCTCAGCCAGCTGAATTCACAAACAAAGTTTCTAGCTCTATTAAATTCCTGGTATTAAAAGCTGTAATTAAGGTCTGAAAGAAACAAAAGCAACTTTCCTTATCCTCACACTTCCCCTACAGTATTGCATACTACTCTATGATGTCTCAAATTGTGAAGCTGTTATCTTTAGGGACAGATTTTCCTGGCCTAATTTTTATCACATCAAGAAGAAAATTAACTTTCTTCAGTTCTTTTGGTTGGTTAATTATATTTAAAATATTTTTAAATACAAGGGAAAATAAGATCCATTGAATATGAACCTTAAATCTTAAACTATGGAAAGCATTGTGTGTTTTTGGAAGTTTGTTTTAAAGCCAGTTATATAAAAATGGTGCTTCTTAAAGTGGTAAAATAAGAAACCTGATATCCACTATAACATTACATGGCATTATGTACAGCAAAGTTAATTGATAATTATTGAAATATTTTTTAAAAATAATATTTAGAACCCGATTCTGCTGAAACTGCAGAAGTGACAGTGAGAAACTTCCCTTATCAGAATTTGCAGATGAAGATTATAAATATACTACTAATGTAATACTTAGCTAACACATCCTCCTTTTTCTCAAGTTTTCTTTTTTTCATGTTTCTTTCCCTGATAAATATGCCAATCAGCAAAGGGCCTTAGAAAAGCTTTCAGGCTTTCTGGGATAGACTATAGCACCTCCAGTGCTGTTTAAGCAAGTTTGCTTCTCTAAACTACACATTAAGACAAGAACATCAATCTCTTACTGTATGAAAGACATGTCAATAGGGCAACAGTGTATTTTAACATTACATGGTACTGAAGCTGAAGATTCAAAAAATTCTCTATATATACAGAGAAAGTCCGAACAAGATAACTCTTAAAATAGAAGAAGTTATGCTAATATAGCATTCAAACTAGGGTGCTATACTCTGCTTCTTGGGATGGTATCTCAGGCAAGATGAAATGGCATACTAGCACTGCACCCTCCTTGCTTGTAGCTTAACTCATTCAGAACTGGTTTGGGGATTCTGTGCAGCACTGAATGGCAGCAGGCTGGGATAGCTTTTGATTCTGGTGATTTTGGTAAGGTCTCAGGTATATTTCACATTCCATATTCTCAAACATTTTTCATTGCAAAAGAAAGATGCATGTTCCCTTGCCCTTAAAACAGTAATTGTTTTTAATTAACATTAACAAACTTTGGAAGATATCATTAATGACTGCTAAGGAATTTTTATGCAGTTTTTCAAAAAGTTCATCTACTCTATTATTAAATGTGGCTGGGTAGTCAAGGAATGATACATACAGGCCTCTCCATGTACCTCAGAAGTAATGGGTAGAAATTTTAGGAATGTATTTTATCTATATATTGCCCTCTAACATTCAACACAGGGGATGAGCCTGCAGTACTTGAGAGTTTCACAGATTTCTTGCCCCCTAAATATTATTCTTATGCTGCCTGAGCACACACCAGCCTGGAGGATGTTGACATTTTTCTGAGATGCAATTTCTTTTCAAGAATTCTGAGTGAAGTACTAGACTCAAAAGAATACTGTATATGAAGCATTTTCAGACTGTTACTGCAGGCTTATAAATCATGATTCATTTAGCATTCAATTATTTACTTATGGGCTGAACCCCTTCCTCAACAGAACAGAAAAATTCATGAAAGAGCAAGAGAGGTCCACCAAACGAACACTGGGCTAAATCCAGAAGGGTCTGGACCTTTTTTTTTATTGAAATCTACTAGTACAGAGCTTGAGCCACTAAGAGTAAGGAATAATATTTTCAAATATAGCCAATTTGTTCAATATTGTACATGGCCTCATGAACAGTAAGGAAAATAAACCCTACTCTTCATTACATTGAAAGGTGACATTTTTTACTGCCCTAACTAGGGAATGCCAAACAGCTCCATGATGTACAACTACCATCACAGAAGTCTGTCTCCCACATAAATAGCAGCATCAGCAGATTCACAATTTTTTTTGCTGATAGCCCTTGATTCTTTTTTAGTACAACTGCTACCCATCTGTCATTTTTGATGGTTTTAACTTAGTCACATGAACATTTTTGTCCCTTTTTTCTAATGATATTGTACATTTCACAGAGGTATTTACCTCCTTCTAAAATTACTGTTGCTTATGTGTCTCTCTTGCAGAAGGGTTCCAGCTACAGTGTGCTAAGTAGCATATACATATGTAAGAAGTATGGGGAATTTGTTAAGCACTGTAGTATTCTGAAGGGATACACAGTTTACATGAGTTCTCATATTCATCCTTCTATTTATTCTGATTTCTGTCACATGTCTGTCTTCCAGAACCTCTTCTTGATTCATTTTCCAAATTATCTTCTTCATTAGTTTCATAGGATTAAAGACAAACAGCAGGCCTATCTTCTTGTTGCTTTTGGGGAATTAAGTCAGTTCTTTTAAGTTACCTGGCTCTAATTTTCTTTGCCTAAATAGGTATTTATTTCTTTTCAGGTGCTGTTAGCATATGTGTGTTTCACAAAATTAAAAAGGATGGGGAGATAATCAGGAAGAGGAAAAAATTTCCATGGCTTTTATGAGGTGTCATATGGGATTTGATTGCTTCTTTTTATCTATGTAATTTAATTGTTCAGAGTATTATACCTTGAAGCTGTTTTGTGAATCTTTAAGAACGAAAAAGATTTACATTGTTGGTTCTGTGTCTAATTAAAAGTGATTACAGTAATTTCCCTGGAGTGAACTAGTGCTGTATTTGTTTCAAGGTCTTAACTGAGGGGAAAAAAAAAGACAGAAAGGAGCTTCTCTTCCCCACAAAAGATTATCTGTGCGAATTACTTATGGCCTGCTTTCAACTAATATATTTCAACTAATATAATTATTTCAGCCATAAATAACATAAGCTCATGTAACTTACCGGGCTATTGAATCCAAGAGCACCTAGAGCTTGTTTTAGCACAGTTAATTTCTCCCTGTTTTGAGGGTTGGCTGCTAACATTGTCTCTTCAGATACAGTCTGGCTTAGATACCTGCACAGAGGAAAAACAGCATATCTGGTATTTACAAGGTTGGTGCATGATCAAACTTTTGAAGTTAAGAGTCCAGCTCTACATTTCTAACCAGAGGTTCATTGCAGATTTTGCTCAGCCTTTGGAGGGAGCAGTACCAGTGACAGAATGTTCTATATTTCTTAAACTTTTGCTTAAGACTCCCCCTAACCCCAGTTTTATCCCTATGTGGAAGCTGAAAGTTTTGCCAGTTTTGCCTTTCTTGCATCACCAGAGATTCTCCTTCAGAAGGCAGATTTGAGAATCTCCAATAATTGTGACTGCTTTAAACTCCCCTCTTGCTGACAAGGGAATAGATCAGCCCCTAACTGCCACAATGACCATTCCTTCCCCCAGCAGCTGAATGGTTGATAGGTGTACTCAACATCTCTCAAAATGAAGCAGTAACCAAGTACACAGAGTAGTTGCAGCCCTTCAGCTGTACTGCTTTGCACACTGCAAAGCAAAAGGAAATTTTATGTACCTTCCCAAAACCAGTGATTAGGACAGAGAAAGGGAGACACCTAGTGCAGCAGCTAACTCAGGAAAGAAAAAAACATTAGCAACATAAAGAGTAATAATACAAAACAGAATAATCATAGACAGTAGTGAACCAGATTACTGAAAATTGCAGCAATCTAGCCTTTATAACCATTCATTTTGACCCTCTTGAAATAAGTCTGTATTTTAAAAAGTATTCAGGTATCTTCATAGAGCTGAAATCACTAAGAATGAAGTGTCTGAATATCTTACAAGATCTGACTTCTAATTAAATAATGCTGAGAATGTAAAATATTTTCTTTTATTGTTTTCATTAAATTATCATAATCGTTAAAATACACATTTATCACACAATCCGCAATCTTCACAAGTGTCACTTAAATAAACAAAAGAACTCTCCACACCTCTGTCCAAATAACATCATCACTACACCAACAAAGATCTACAATTTACACACATTCCAGCCCCCACCATTCACCACAATTGCAACAAAAATTCCCCACAATTATTCTGCTCTCTACTGATGTTCAGTCCATGATCTCACTTTAATAGCGGAAATAATTCTGGTTTAATGTTTGACAATTCTTGTTTACAATCCTGTTCTTATACCACTATAAAGGAGACATAGTTTCAAAATAAACTCCTATTACCACAGAAGGTCTGACAACACTATATTAGGGGTAGTAGTTCTTATAAGGGTCCCCTTTTACATTAATGTGTGTAGGAAGAATTATTTAGTATTTTCACTTTTCTAACAGACAGTGAGGTTTAAATAATACCCACAATGAAACATAAAGTGCATTTTTTACTGAAACCATACCAGACTTACCATTATGGATTCCCCTTACAGTGATAATGGCATAATTTACCCCAGTAGGTGGGCAGAAGAAGAATAATGGGGTTAAAAATGTGTGCCTGGGTGCATAAGTACCTTGTGCACCCACAGGAGGAATAACTCAGTAGATATCTCAAGTATGAACAAACCTCTCAAATCAGTGGATAAAGCACAAACCATTGATAAGGTGGGTCTGTGAGCATCACTGCCAGCGCTCAGCACGGGTTCCTCGAGGTTACTAAAACATTAATTTTGTCAGACTGAGGCAGGTACAAATGATAGCACAGCTGTCAAATCAGCTAGAGAAAATGATAAAAATTATAGCCAGCTTTATGTTGGGTGGTTTTTTTTGTTTTTGTTTTGTTTTGTTTTGTTTTCCCTGAGGTTTTTACATTGCCTGTAGGTTCAAAATGAGCCTAGAATACATCTAATACCGAATCTGGCATAGAACCTACTGGTGTAAGGATTAATCCATCACAAAATTTTCCACTCTTCTGAATTGCTACATGAGCTTATGCCAGTAACATGTTATGCATCATGAGTTGGTGGCACTTTTGATCCATAATTAGGAGATTTACAGCAGCAGCCATTCTGCTGTCAAAATATTCTATTGTCGAATGTTGTAGGAGTTGGAAGCATATGGCTATTTCTGAAAAAAAAAACCTCCTCCTCAATGGTTGTCTCCCTAAATAACTCTTTATCTCTCTGTGTACTGAGCAGGGAGTAGTTTTTCCTGTTCTTTGAAGAGAATACTCCACACTTCTCCTTTTTAAGTAACCCCATTTAACCAGCACTTTTTTAGCACAGCTGAAAAAGTGGGTACCGATGTTGCAAAAAGCTATGCGAGCACTACCAATGTGGACTTGATTTTCAGCGCCTGAGAGAGTTTTTCAGCCTGACAGTGGCTGATCTATTCCCAAGGGAAAATCTTTTGGGAAACTTCTCTTTCAAGGACTGTTTTTGTCAATAGGTTTTGGTTCTCAAAACAATGTCACACACACGTTCTGAATGTGTTTTTCTCTTGTTCCACCAATGGGACCAGAGAGGTGGTTCCTTTGGCCAATCATGTTAACCTGTATCAGAACACTTTATAAAAAGGGTTGCAAACCCCAAAATAAAGGCTTCTGCCTCATTTGGATCAAACCTCACTGTTGTGATTTGAATCCACTCTTGTATTTCGTGTCCACCAGCAGCACTCCCAACTCCTCTGAAAGCAGTTGCAGCACGGCAAGGCAGCGCTGAGCGCTCACATTGCCGGGCGAGCGCGGAGCTGCAGCACGAACAACACGCACCGGCTCCTGCCTTCAGCACAGCGCTCGCTGCTACAGCAGGGGCCAAAGCGGGTGCCTGCCAAACCAGGTGCCTACAGCTCCAACAAACCATCCATAAACTGCAGCAGCTGCTAGGACTTGCCTGCTGGAAGAGAATCTGACTTTCCCAGCTATACACCACCTGAAGACTTAATCAGCAGATGTGCTGGCGCTCTTGGAAAGGGACACAGTTGCACATTTTCTAAGGTGTGCTTCAATTTAGTTTCCCCAGTCTAAAAGGAACAGAATTATTTTATAACATTTCATGAGGCACACTCATTTTCCAAACTATGTAAGGACTAATAAAATATAAAACATTGCTTTGAAGATTTGCAGTTTTGCCTGTTATGCATTTATTATACAAAGTATATTTGTATTAAGGATGGATTAATTGTATGGACTGCTTGGAACTGTTTATGGGTATCATACAACCCTCACAAAATGTAGGAAATATACAGTGTAACATAATATATTCTAGCCATAGAAGGAAAAATATTTTCCTGCTTATTAAGTTCATTCTGTCTCAGAAACATAGTAACATTTGGAGAGAATTTTACCTTTCTTTTAAAAGTTCCCTTGAAGCTCATTCTTTCCACCTTAAAGATGTTGATGACTGAACAGGTTTAAAACACCATTCATGTCAATATTACTACTGTCATCAATTTACGAACTAAAGTCCAGAACAAATCTTAAATTGTCCCCTCTCCTACAAAATTAAGGAAAGGGGAAAGAGATGTGTCACAGTGCAAAATTCCTAACAACAAGAAACATTCCTTGGTTGAAGACACATCACTTTTCTGTAAAATGTAAACATTTTTCCAGGATGTGTATCTTTCCTCATATTTATAGTGCATTTTTATCTTTTGACGTCCAAATGGCCTGGGCAGAATGGCACTACTGGTGATGAAGAGGAACTAAACGGCTTAAAATGTATATTTTGAACCTACCATGGAGATTTAGTTATTCTTTTTACTTAAGATTTTTGCTAATGTGAACTATACCCATGAAAGCCTACAATGTTACTTGAGTGAGTCAAATGTTCCTTTAAGTTTCCAACAAAATAGTCTGTGTTCAAATGTAAACCAGATCTGGTGACTCCAGAGTTCTTTGTTGCTGATAATTTTAGTAAAGGAAGTACTACTGCTATAAAATCCAGAGCTGATATTCCATAACACCTGGTGCACACAGGCTGTGCACTAGTTTCATGCTTCCTTAGTTCAGATTTACTAGCCTTACTGGCACATCTCTGTGTGCAAATTCATTCTGCAAATACACATTCACATTAGTTTACTGTAGCTTAAAAAAAGATTCTCAGATTTTGGATGAAACTGAGCCTCTTAACTGAAGGCAGACGCTCAAACCAATGATATTTATACCTCTCACAAATGTGACAAACCAAACAGTTTATGCAGTTCTAATAATTAACCCCTTTCTGCTGACACCAGACAGTTTATCAGTACACAAAAAAAAAAGACATGGTCAGTGATTTTTATATCATAAAAGAAGAAACTCACTGATTCACAAAACTTCTTTTCTTAAAGAAGATAAACTAATTGAATTGTAGTATAGTCACTTTCAGTAAAGCACAATACTACATTAGACAATTTATTGAGAAATGTAAGGGACTATGTAGTTTTTCTTTCTGTTTTTATTCTAACCGTTCTAATTTGCATCACTGTAGCAATCTCACCTATTCTAGTCTCCAAAAAAAAAATTACTCTTTAGATGAAAAAGAGAATGGTGGTAATCTTTTAGTATATTGCTTATCATAATATACAATTTTTGAATCATTAGAATGACACTATACATCAAATTTTCAGGTAGGGGTGTGACTAGTACAACCAAGAGTATAAAAAAGTACTTAGTATGGCATTCAACTCTTAAACATTAACCACCCATATAATTCCATAATTACCTTACCTGTTTACCTTATCATTCTCATTATAATCATTGTACATCATCACAACTTACATATTTGGTACACAGATCTCAAAGATGAAGAATTTATGAAGTATGTCAGCTTACCTGAACAATACTGAACTTTTGTAACATAAGCATATTTCAAAATTACCTACATAACTCCACCAGTCAAAAACTTTGTTCAAGTAATTAATCCTCTGCTTAGATGATTGAGCAAATAATGGGACTAAAGCTACAACTAGCTCAGACAAGCAAAAACTTAAAATAAAAGTTTTGATAATCAGTTTGCTGCTGACAGAAATTCAGCAAAATAATACCTGATTTATGTTAATTTATTTTCTTTTGAACCGTAATCCAAGAGCATTTAGTATCAAAGTGATCTGCATCATTCAGCATAAACAATTCATGTAATTTCTGTTTATTCTTAGAACTGCTACTTCTATATAAAATCAGAGAAAAGACAAAAAATTAAACAAGTTTGAGATCTGATAATAAACACTGATATTTCACTAACAAAGTAAATCATTACCAAAACACTATCCTAACCACTTTGCATTTGTAGAATCCAACGCCTGAAATGTTCAAGTATTCTGTAAGAGCAGCCATTTTATGCCATGCACCTACATATAGTGCTCTGTATGATACAAAAATATCTACTGCATTGCAGTGGTTCAAGTCATATCTCCCAGGGAAACTGCCTGAAAGAGATTACTTGGTTGTGACCAGTTCATCAGAAGTTCCCTTTTGTCTGGGCAGTTAGAACTGGGTTTCAATTAAAGATGAAGATGAACCATGGATTTGGCAGATGGACACTTCTTTTCCGAGAGCTTTCCTGAAGTAAATATATATTTTCATGAATAATTAAAAGAAGTCTTGATAGGGTTATATTGTTAAGTGTTTCTAAGTCACTGTAAAATTTTAGGATCAAAACCTATGATTTAAAAAAGGGGGTTGGGGTTGTCTTCAAGCTAGCATCTAGCTGCTTCCCACTTGACTCCTTTCCTGATGGAGGATGAGTGCTGACACATCTGTTTGTTGTACAGCCTTCTGGGCTATAGCAGGTTTGATATAAGGGAAACAGTATAAAATCAGTACAATAAAATCTTGAAACTTTATTTTAGACAATCGTGAAGTAAATGCTGCTTGTGGTAATAAGGATTTCAGCAACCACAGTCAAGATCGTCAGTAAAAACCCCCTCAGGTTACAGGCAAAAAGCTTCATTTCCTAATTATTTATACTCAGAACAATCTGTGCTCAAATTAGAAACAGGGGACATATCTTTAATACCAAAAAAGTGAAAAAACCCAAAACAAACCAACCCAACTGAAAACAAACAACTAAAACCGCACAGAAAAGCAAGGGGCTTAATAAAGGTATCCTGCTTTATTGGTCAGAAAAAGTGACAGAGATCAGATAAAAGCATATTTCGTCCAGGAATTAGGCCAAACAGAAATGACTATTAAAAAGATACAATTCAACAGCAAACAATTGTAGAATAAGACAGAGAGATTAGTGAATATACAAATTCAAGGCAGGTAAGGCTGAGTAGGAAGTGGATCATCAGAACAGCAGCTAGTATAAACTAAGTGAGAATCAAGAATGCCTTGATAATGCAAAAAAAAAAATCATTGTATATAATACCCTTATTTGAATAGGCCAACATAGCAGTCATGAAATGCTTAGCATGGTTAAAGTTTCAGCTGGACTACTCTGTGTCATTTGGGGCATCCCGTTTCAGGAAAATCAGGATGAGTTAAGAGAAAATCCAGAGGAAAGCAACAGCAAAAACATATCAGAAAAGAGACTTAGGAGTAAAACATTTCATTAAATACCACCTGCAGATGACTGAGAAAGACACTATGAAGATGAAAATTCCCACAGTCTGAAGGACTAGACCTGGTGGTTTTCAAGACTTGACAAATCTCTGAACAACCTGATCTGCCAGCTGGTCCTGTTTGGAGCAGGCAGTACAGTAGAGACGCCCTGAAGTCCCTGCCAAAATGAATTATTCTGTGATCCTATGAAACACATTAAATTTATTTCTCAGATAAGCTGGGATTTGTTGGTAGGTTTTTTTATCTTATGTAATATCAGTAATTTTGGCCCCAGAAGGGTGTGACATCAAACAAAGATAGGTTTTTAATTGTTGCAGGCATTACCTTGACCTTTAAGTAGTTCCTAAAATGCAAAAATTGACTACAAGTGTTAGAGCCATAAGATATTGGAGGACAAGTAAAATCTGATTAGGAATTTACATTGTTCAATATCTGAAGGGATGACAGCATTCTAAAATCAGAACAGTTTTAAACACCAGAACCCTACCAAAGGAGGAGCCAAAATAGGAAGGGTTGCTCAGGTCAGCAACCCTTTCCACTAGTCTAGCTAGTAGTAAAAATGCATTATTACTTTATGAAAAGGAAAATTTATTCTGCTCTTGAAAATAAATATTTTGACACCAATTTCTAAATCATATTTATTTTTTTTAAATTTTAGAAAACTCAAATTTTATAGAAAATTTCAGATTTTAAGAAAAAACTCACATGACCAATTTATCATCAGGAAATTTTCAGATACATTGATTACCTTTTATTAGCTAGAAGCTAAATAAAGCCTCTTTCGAGATTTTTCTTTATACTTTCAAAATACCTGGTGTTTTTTTTAAAAAGACTTGGGGCACAGGACCAAACTCTTGGAATTTATGAAAATATCCAAAGTAAGCTGGATCAAAATAATTGTCAGGACACATGCTATGACCACCACAACAACCCCAAGCCAGTACAACATAGCTTGATTTTGTATCTAGACAGTAAATGGTTTGTACCTTCCACATGAAATTATTTATTAATAAGGCTACCAAGATGACTGAAAAATAATCCTCTCTTGCATGTAATCACTCTGGGAGGATAAGATCTTTATTCTACTGGGCTTCTGGTAAAGGTGTACAGTAAATTAACTCAAACTTAGACTCAGACTTTAGTTCTTATACTTTTTCACTTATAAAGTGAAAAAAACAAAAAAGGGCTGGAAGTCACAACTTTGCTTATTCCAAATACCATCCTGAGGCAGAAAACCCCAAGTTTCAAGATCTGGGAATGATACTTTTATGGTCCTGATAAGAATTAGGAACATGAATACAAACACAGATGAAACTGCCCCAGCATTAGCTCACAAATCTGTTAACATTTTTTTCTTTTGTGTGGCTGTGGCAGTAGATTTTCAAAAGACCTCTCTGTTTGCACAGTAGATCCTGTCTTGATACAAAGGCTTGGACCTTTGTATACCAGATCTCTGGAGGCCTTTTTAAAACCAAGAGCAAAGGAAAATATTATTTTTATTTGTTTATATTCCTTTAGTAGGTAAAAGAAAAAAAAATAGAAAGAAAATAAATGCATGAGAAGAGCTGAATGTCATAATCTGTTCTTTTCTGAGACACCCAGCCAACTGGCTCCTGTGAGGAATTAAAACTTCTGTGGTATGCTTTCTTCTGCTGATCCACTTGCCCACATGCCATTTCTCTGCTATTACTAGAATACCTATTAACTAACCCATAGAGATACAGAACAGTGTCAACTCCTACACTAGCGCAAATAAAAACAAAATATAGTATATTTCTTTTGTTAAAAGGAGTTAAAAATTATTGGGTAAAGAATTTACATGGAAGCAGCAAAGTATAAATACTTTAGATAAACTAATCACTACATACAGGATTCTTTATCAATACTTAATTAGGCAGTGCAAGACACTGCAGATCATGTGAATTAGAATTTCTGGATTTTGTCTCTAAAGCCCTTCTTTCTTTTACAAAAATGACATACAAATAAAAGCTTTAATATTCTTTCACAAATTAAAAGAAAGTATTAAAATAAGAAAAATTATTAAAATATTAAAAGAAGAAAAATCTTAAAACTGAGATCCAGATACTTAATATTTATTTATCCAAGCCAGAAGGTTTTTGTTCTCACTTTTAGAATAAAAAATCCCCACATTTTGGTCAGGTTTTGTTTTGTTTTTGTTTGTTTTGTTTTGTTTGTTTTGGTTTTGGGTTTTTTTTGGTTTTTTAATGCTGTAAGCATATGGAAACCTGTCATGCAACAGCTCTCCAAAACCATTATGTGCCATCCACTTAAATTTAGAAGAGATGATTGAAACAAGGCTCTTTCAAAACATCACCTTCATCCTGGTTATGATTTCCTGTATATTTCCCCTCACCCAGAGGTGTCCAAATTCTTTCTAATAATGATGATAAGCAGGATATAGAGCTGACTTGTTTGCTATGCATGAGCACCTCCATAAGTCAGATTTACAGGCAACTGGTAGGAAATACTGTGCCCTAGCCTAGAGAAGAGCACATCAGTCTGAATGAATGGATTCAGGATTGCCTGCTGGAAACATTCATATTCTTCTAATGCTGTAAAAGCTTTTCTTACAGTTTGACCTTAATTAAAATGTGTCATTAAAAAGCACACACAAGCATGCTCTCCGTGCCAGTTTCTGTGAAATGCTGCGCCAGTTGCTACATGACCATGCCCATCATAACATCACATTTAGTGATTTTAAGCCTAAAACCAGGAAGTCGTTTCCTTTTCTTGCCAGGTTTACAAGTACTGTGAGGTAGAATAATGAATTCTTTTGCTGCTGTGTGTTGTCTTAATTCAGCAAAACACTTCTGTGTAGCTAACTTCAAACATGCTTTGTCCCACTGATTTCAATTCAGTCTTAGTATCAAAATAAATATCAATAACTGGACGTTATAGGTGAACACCCTATGCTGAGCTCTGATTCACTGAGAAAGAAGGAAAGGCAGGCTGAGGTATGTCAGTGAGACTGGAGGAAACAGGTAGTACTGGTGACCTAGACTTTAAGCTGTCCCAAGCATTGCTTTTATAATTTTTAGGCCTTAATATAACATTATCTTACACTTATTTCTACTCTATGCTAAGAGGATTCCAAAGATACACAAACATTCAGGACCTGTAACTGTATGACCAAGGCATAGTACAGTAAACACAATATTTATCTATTTAGCTTGGATGAATCCCTGCCCCAACACAGCCATGGCACTTTTTGCTCAACACCATCTGAGGAGTCTCTGATACACTTCCCAATGAGCCACACAGACTTATCTTTCAGCTGCACTTGTCATTATGTAAAGTCTGAACCAGAGCATTATTACAAAATCTTCATTAGTTGATGCTTTGTTGCTTGAAAATTCTCAAGAGAGCCAATGTCACAGGAGGATGAAGCAGTATTTCATAATCAGGTTCCAGCTCTAACACAATCGATATGCATGTTGTGGGTGTCATTTAATGTGACATTGTATTAAGAAGCATGGATTAACAAGCTAAATCCCTTCCTTCCTCTTATTAGTGCTGCCCAATGAACCATGTACTTGCACAATCATGTGAAAGGCATATGGCTTTTTCCTTTGCAGTCCCCATTCCTCCTTCTCATCCAGTTCAGGGTAATAACCCTGATAAAGCACAATGGTCATCACTCACAATTCAAAATTACCAGATCAGTTGATTTTTATTTTAACTTCAGGTAGAAGTCATAACATCTCAGATATGGGTTAGTTACAGATAAAATACAAGCATTTAAAACCCAGTTTTCTTACGACTGGGTCAGTTTACTGCCCTCATATTAAATATTTGTGAAGTATTTCTCTGAAATACAATAGATTTTTGTAGAAGTTTAGCTACTCCTGTGACCACTTACTAAATCACTAAATCTCAAGATGCAATTTAGGCATAATTAAACTTTAAGATTGTTTGGCCTGACTGAAAATGAATGACTTCATAGTTCTACATATGTTTTAAAAAAAGGTTTCAGAACTGCTGAGATGAAGGTTATTGAGTATATAAAAGCAAGTCATTACCTTTTGAAAATAAATTCCACTAATCTCTACCATACTTACAAACTCACAGAGGAAGAAATTTCAACAAACCTTTTTATTTCCTTAAATAGCTCATGTGAATATGGGAGGACAATTTATTCTGCTTAGCAAGGAAAAGCTGCTCTGCACTTCGCACTGTTTGATATGTAAACAGGAATGAGATAAAGACAAAGCAAAACAGTTGACATCAATGAAGTAAACGACATTTCCAGAACATGATAATGAATAGCTTCTGGCATTTTTCTCTCAGGGAAAAAGGACATGTATTATTGCCTTTTGTTTCCTTTGTCCCCAGTTTTTAAACTTATTCAAATCTGAACAAATTTTATACCCTTTGAACCTTGTTCCCCTGTAGCACTGAGGTAGAGCTTGAATGCTTCTCATTTAAGTGCACATATTTCTGCTCATAACTCATGCAATAAAGTACTAAAAGCCGCGCTTAAAAATATCTGAATAGCTTTGTTAATGTCAAGAGGCAAGGTATCAGCATACTAATTAACAAAACACTCTAGACAGATTTGATAACAGCCAGAACACAGCTCTTATTTTTAATTTTCTCAACTAACAAAATTACAAGTTATGTACCTGTTTTGTAAACTGGCTTTAGCACAGAAAGCTTATATTAGCCCATGTGTTATGCACTAGGCAGTTTTGCCTTGATATTTTATAGAATGAAATTTCAAATAATTCTGTAAGAAAGCCTATGTGTACTATGAAGTGCCTAAGTTTTACAGACAATGGATATACTGAAAAGGAAGGCAAAGAAATATATATTGATCTTTAGCCTCAAAATGCCAAATGATGGTAGGCGACAATCAGGTATGGGGTTTTCTTCTAATTATATCGATACTTTGCTGGAATAGATTGAAATAAGAGACTCAAGCGTTCTGTTCCTAAACTTACACGAAAACATAAATTTAGAATTATTGAATTAAAGAAAAAAATGAATGTGCAACAGGAGTGACTCAAAATAGAAATTTTCACGTGTCTGATGGTAATAAAGAATACAGACAATATATCTTGAACTGTTTGTCTGACTCATGATTCAGATGTTTGACAGGACAGAATCACAAGATCATAATTCAGTGAACTACCACTTTAAAAGTATATTTTTGAAGCTTAATATACATGAAATATGGAGCATAATGCTGATGGTGATGAAAAAGTACCAAATAATAAGTAGTGTTGAACGTGTGAAAACAGTAAGCCAGTCGGCATGCATGTGCAAACTGGTCCGATCCATTTCCTGAAATGATTCAAAAATTGTTTGAACTTTGCTCCTACAAAAGCAATTTTGTATTTCTATGTTCAGACTTTGGCATTGGTTGCCAGGCAGATGTCATGAAGTTTATGAGCCTCAAAGGCTTTTCTCCACCAGCACTTCCTACTTTTAAAATGCTGATTTATTAAATAAAGCTTACTATGTTAAGAGCCACAGTATATGATCTAAGCTATAAAAAGGGCTTTGGAAACCTGCTTATAACTTTCATCAGTATCCAGTTAAAATACTGATAATATGCTTCAAAATTATTTCATATAACAACTGATTTGAGTTCACAGATCAGTTTCAGATAAGCTGATTTAGAAGAGGCACTCTTCTTCTTGTATATGCAGGTACATGTGCATACGACCATGTGTATTCAGGTGCATATATTAAACAAATAATTCTGAACAGTAAGATCCCTATAAAGCTTTTTTAACTTGGTCAAAAGTAAAAGGTAAGTTCCAAGACACTAGGAAACTTCTGAAATACCAGGAAATATACATATATATTTTTTTATTTACTTAAGAATGAAATTTCTTTTTAGAAATATTAACATAATTAATTAATCAATCAATAACGATTATTCACTTTTTATGGGCTAAGAAAGTATAATACAGTATACAAATATGATTTGATGCAGTACAAAACTTAATTTTAACTTATTTCTACAAAGAATATTCTCCTTGCAACTATAAATGGAGTAAATTCACATGTATTTATATATGTTATCTATTTAGCACTCAACAATTCACAATCAACAGTTGCCACTCCTTTAATGTAAGAAGAGTGTTGTGCTTTTCACACAGTCACAAACTTACATGATGCTGGGCACAGGGTTCAGTAATGAGTATCCCCATCTGCTCTCCTATGCTCAGCAAGACCAGCTTTGCCCCACTGCCTCGACCCTTTTTTGTCCCAAATGCATTCGAGGACAGTCCAAAATGTGAATATATGAATGTTTGTGCCTGTTTCTCCCATATCTTTCCAGCTCTCACAATAAAATCATCCTTGATGAAAGGTCTCAAATGAGACACTTCTGACATTAAATCCCCTGCAGTGTCTTCCTTTGCCTCTTGTGAGGCACCAGAAGCTCAGAAAACCCCAAGTAAACCTCAGAGATTGCACACTGAGATCTTGATTGAAGGGTTGCATCTAAGCAGGTTACTTAGGTGCTGAAGGTACATTGACCTTGTACTGTATAAAATGAACTGGCCTTCCTAAAGCACATTTGAAGATTTAGAGTACTTTCATGATTTGTGTGTCAAAATAGGACAAAGACACTCCCTACTGGGTCTTGGTGCTAAAATCCACACTGGATTTACACATAGGGATCTGCAAAGCTAGGTTTTATTCAAATACATTGTTTTCTAGCAAAAATAAAAACAAAGACAATTTAAAAATAATTTTAAATAATCAGAGAAGAAAGATCATCATAGAAAAAATTATTCTTTAAACTAGTCCTTTCCCTCCTAAGATATATGGGAACCAGAAATGGGAGTAGATTGAGAGGATTGCAATTTCTTGTTTAAAAACAGGCTCCAGAATAAACTACATAACCAAAGAATTTGAGATGTTCCCATTTGTTCCAGTTTTGTCTTAGGGGCCAACCAAGTTCCATAACATATTGAACTTCAGTTCATCATAGGATGTATTTTAAGAGATGGTACTGCATTCCTCTTAATTGCTACCTGATTTAGGAGTCCTATTTATACAGGAGATTAGGTCTGAAATGTGGCAAATATGCATAATGGTGCTGAAAATATACTGGGAAAAAATGTCAGAGAGCATGAAAATGGGGGAAGCCCTGCAGTTACAAGGAAGTACATGCATCTCTAACAGTGAATCTGATTTCTCTAAAACCAAAGACATGAGCTATACAGAAAAAAACCCAAAGAAATACTGAGAAATACTAGGAAAAAGTGTACAATCTCTAACAGTACCAATGTTAACCCATTTCTTTGAGACAGAAAAGCGAGAAAAAAATAAAGTCAAGTGAACAATGATTTAAATAGAAGAGCACATGGAATCTTCATCATTATAGAAAGGCTTGAGCCGGCAGGGACCTTAAAAATCATCTAGGTTCAACTCCCTTGCCAGGGGCAGGGATGCCACCCACTAGATCAGAGTGGCAGCATTTATAACAAAGAAGGGTCATACAGATTTTCTCTGTCTTTTATTCAATGCTGGAAAATTCTAATAACATAGGATAATCTCCAATTGCATTTCACAAAACTGTTCCATTAAATAACTTATTTTCCTATTTCAAATATTAATGTTTATAGTGAAAGGCCACAGACTTATTTTTACCAGTGGTTAGCATTTCTCTTAGACTTTATATTCACCTTCTTGCTTGAAAACAGATCATAAAACTGGTATTAGTGTACCAGCACCAAAATAAAACTGCAACTACTGCATAGGTTTAATACTAATCTGTAATGCCAGTTTTGTAAACTGATTTCTACCCATTTAATGATATGATTAGGTTGAAATTCCACAAAGGTTAAAGTGCAAATTAGATGGTGCCAGCACTTGTCAGAAGCCATACATTACACTTCTCCACAATTATGATTACAAACACAGTTTGTTTGTCAAATAGTGTTTCTACATTGTTTCAGTGCCTTTTTCTATCATTTCACTCAGCAGAAAGTTTTTTATTTCAGAATGCCTTCTTGATTTACATCTCTCTTTGTGCAAACTTCATCTGTTCTAATAATTTTTCTCACCCATATTAATACTATTCAAGAAATGCTTAAACTTACCATCAGTCAAGCATAAGGCTTATTATCACTGACAGGCCACAGATCAGAGAATCAGAGAATCATTACATTGGAAAACACCTTTAAGATCATTGAGTCCAAAACCCAGAAACTTGAAAAACTTCGAACTTATTCAGCTCTCCCTAGCATGTCTCCTTGTCAGATCCAGAGTTCTCTTTGCTTAGATCGAGTAAAAATAAAGCTTTCTCTGTTTCAATAGGCTAATATTTCTGTGCAATTTGTATAAATATTTATATATACACATACATACATACATACATACACTTTGTGCCATGATTCCAAGAGATGTATCATAAGCTAACTGGATACAGACAAGAATTCATGAATTTTAAAGTTCCAAAGATCATCTGAGTGATAAGTGATTCACTGAAAGACATTCACACACCATTCTGTCCCACATTATATTGCATAAAATAAATTCAGAAGCCAGACTGATAGAGTTGCCATTCATACAAGCTCTATAAAACTAAGATCCTGACATTCTCTGGTCATTAGCACTCAATTATCATATTCAGAAAATTTTAATTAGTTGTAGACTTTAGACAAAACTCAGTTTCAGTAACTTACTTCAGAAAATACTGTGGAAATCCAGTAAATGGAAACTGTAAATGGCACTAGTCTCACACAACCAGGTTTAACCTCGGAGTACAGGTAATTTTGAGTTACAATTAATGAAAGAATTAGTGGAAGAAAACCATGCTACACTTTGGGTTGATCTTGCCTGACTTTCCTAGAGAGAGTTGGTTACCCGTGCAATGAAAAATCCATGGCAGCACAGGGAGCTGAGTGAAAGCAAGTTCAAAAAACAGTGAGAGGTATCAGCTCCACTAGATCTAACTCAGATGAGCTGGGTTCAATGACTGAGGTTCTGTATGTCAATAACAATTTCTGAAACATCCAATCCTGAATGGAAGTTCATCTACAGTAATTGTATCAAAATGACTCTAAGAGTCTTTCTTTTGAAACATAAATTGCAGATCTGTGTCATCATGCTAGATTTTTGTAATATAATAGCTAAGTGGTTTCAGGCACTGAATCCACTGAATCTCCCTCCACATATGAGATGATTAGCAACCTAGTAAAGTGCAGAGATATATTTTGTACTTAAAGTAAAAGTCAAATTAACTTTTCTACCATTTATGTGAGTAATCACATCTACTACTGAACCAGGGTTTCTTTGGCAATTTCACCCCTTGGAACTACATCCATTTTCCATCTGACGTGAAACACTGGTGGGCTGCTTAAACAGCCAGGACTTAATTCCTTCAACTTGATCCTTCTAGAGGATCAAATCTAACCTGAATATATATACACACACATATATATATACACGTATATATATAATATTCATAGCCTTCTGGAGATTTCTTTTTTCTAACAAAAGGTTGAACTTGGCCCAGAAACTTGAAGGTGTAAGATACCCACCAACAGAATTCACAACAAAGTGGAGAATCATTTGGTAGATATTATGCTTATTGTTACACTTGCTTTCCTCATTTAAAGGAATTTATTCTAAACAATGTTGTATTGTAAGAATAGTTTTCTGCTAAAATTAAGACAAATGTGTTCAGTAGACTCTAAAGATTCCTGTGCTCTTAATTACCTAGATAATTTCTTTTGAATGAAACAGACTTCAGTTTTTTTCTTGCCTCCTGGTCTTCATCTTTGATGCCATACCACAGACATGAAAGACGGAGTATTCTTTTATTTTCTGCACCTGTTTCTATATCACGATTACACCAAAGAAGGCAAAAAAGAAAAAGCCTCTCTAAATCAAATAAATATCAAATGGTATCAATGCCAGTCAAATGACATAAATGCAAATTTGTGGAATAAAACTAAACATGCAAAAGTAAACTGACTAAAGCAATAAAAAGGTAAAAGCCAGAGCACGTTTATATGGTCTGATGAAATTTTTTCTATTCCAAATTGACACCAAGAGAATGTAACTTACCAAATACTATCAGATATCTGAGTTCATTTAGGAAAAAACAAATATATAAAGAAGAGAGCCTTGCCTCTACTGTACTTCTATAAATGTAAAATTAATTCCTGAGAAAGCATCATTTGTTCATTGACACATAGTTTTACAGGTTCAGCTTGTTAAAATTATGATGGAGAGAAAAAAAGTTGTTGAAAAGAGAGGTAATCAAAATGAATGATTTCTTTGCCTCTCAGAATCTGCCAATGGAGAACTGAACATCCTCTGCCACTAGTCAATCAATATGTATGAAGAATAATACAATGAATAGGGGATTGTTAACATCAAATGAAAGAAAGTACCCAGAGGAATATGAGTTTCAGATTTGCACTCTTGAACAAAGCAGAATTTCTACAGCATTTATTCTGAAACGCAGACAAATAACAGTTTGCACTTGGGACCTCAGACAAAGACCCTGAGCTGTCTCAGAGCAATTTTACTACCTTTACCTTGCTAAATAAAAATTCTTCTTGAATTTTAAGTAAGTTAATGATTGTTAAACATCACCGGAGGTATAATTGTTTAAAGTATCCTTTGGGAATAAAGCAATAATATTAAAAGCTGCTAATGTCGAAACTGGAATAAATATATTAATCATTAAAATCCAAAGCTAAGTTGCTTCTGCTTTCAAGAAGAAAAATGCTTTGGATACCATGACATATAATTAGAATGCAAGTGTGTAGGTGTGTATGTAACTTACCCTGAATTACTCAAAACAACTGCACAGTCAGATACTCAAAACAAATATTATGAAATGAAATGAATAACATATGAGGTGTAGGTATCTGCAAATAGAAAAACAGCCACTTAATTTGCAAAATAAAGCAGATGACACAAATTAACATTTCACTTTGTTTTGAAAATATAAGACGTGATTCTGATTATATATTCTGTAATTGCTATGCCAACCTCTTGGTAATGAATCTTGTAGGACAAAACTATCCACAATTGTCTCACAGAAAAGGGGTTTACAATAGAGGAAATGTAGTCAATTTTCAGAAACACACTGTATATTAACTTCAACACTCACATTTCTGCCAGGTATTTCCTGAATTAACATGCACAGTGATGATCTAACAGAGGAAGATTTAGACTACATGGTCCAGTCATCACATTTTCCCTGCTAAAAAACACTGAAAAATCTTAGCTACTGTATGCTAATAGATTCCTTTGGGTTGCATCTAATTTTCATTAAAATATGTCAGTCTAAGCTTAAAAATATGAGACTAAGCCTAAAAGCTAGCTGAACAGAAGTGAGGCACACAAATAAGCTAAATGAGATGAATTAAACCACAGAGTAAAAAAATCAATATTTTTGAATATTCTTTTTTAGAAATCAATATTGAATGAAAAAAACATCCCCAAACTTACACTCTATTCTATTTTTTAATCTCAGATATATCTGAAAATGCATATTGTGAAAAGTTACATTAGAATTAGATAAATTCAGTTCTTGTCTATCAATTTCACTTTGAAACATGAAATTGTATCTTAATACAACATAGTTTCTGGTGTCCATCCTCAATAAAATTGAGTTATTCATGGTTATTATTATCCAGCATAACAAATCACACACATCAGTCATTTACTGCTGTTATCTCTGAATGCTTCTTTCTTTGAATTGCAAAGATCAACACTGACACTTGAAGATCATAGTCCAAAAGATTAATCAAGCCTGAGCTTCGAAGAAAGACTAAGAGAAGAAAAAGAGGCTAAAGAAAAAAAAAACCAAACACAAAAATCCCCAAAAAATTCCTTTTGGTTCAATTCCTGCTCACATAATTAATAAACCAAGTTGCATAAACTCTAAAATAAATGAGCACTATTTGTACAGAAAACATGCATGAATGAGGAAAACAAAGGAAAACTGAAGAGGGTAAGAGTATTGGGATAAAGACTATTATTAGTTGAAATAAATGGGAACTGGAGGCTGAAGTTATAAGAGGGTAGTGAAGAATATTAAAGAGAACAATGTGGAAGCACATTTGGTTGAAATATGCATATGACCTAGATGCAGTAAAGGTGGTTCAATCTCAAAAAAGAAATAATTTTAAAACTTCAGACATCAGTAAATGCAGTGTAAACGGGGAAAGAATACATGGTAAACAGCAAAAGTAAATAAGCAAAGCACAAAAGACAATAGATAAAATTTAGACAATTCTTTTGACTTTGAAAGTATTTCAGATTACATAGACATTAAACTTGCTGAAACAAGTTTAAATCTGCTTCAGAATCTCAGACAAATACATCTGCTTTATATCTCTCCCCATTATCTTCCTGATAACTAGCCTGGTTTAGTTTAGCTGTCAGACCTTGCAGGAATCCAAGTAAATGGAATTGCCTCATTACA
>VWYI01021373.1:0-42065 GCA_013399455.1 Anthoscopus minutus
TCATCTGGATGTTTATATCACTAAAATTTCGCTGTAAAGGGTCTGTGACCACCAGAGAATTTGTGTAGGCGAAATCACCACCAAGAAGCTAACAACTGTCTTTTCTTGAAGGAATAAATTCAAGCCAAACACACAAATATAAGAAGTTTCCTTTCTAGATTTAGGATCCAGAGCCAAGAGGTGCTGCATGGGGGTTTCACTACCCTTGAAATCTTTCTTCACCAATAATAATGGACCTAAAAGAAAATAGAGCAAGAGGAAGGAGCTCCTCTGCCCTAATGCTGAGCTGACCCTGGACTGATGACAGCTTCATTTTCCACTTGCCGCAGGACGATTTTGGAATGGCCCCAGTTGCATGAGAAGTGCTCCCAGAAATCCTGCAGCCCACTTGTGACCTGAAGCAGCATGGATGAATCAGATCAGTTAACACCTTGTCAGAAATAGAATAAACAATAAAAATAAATAAATAAATCCAGCACAAAAGAGGGAGAGGGAGAAAAAAAGGGAGAGGAAACGAGAGGAGTAGGACTCCACACTTTCTGTTTAAGAGATGTGATCGGGGCAGGGCAGCCCACTTGTTCCTTTCTAAACTGAAAACCAGAGCCCATTTCCCAATGGCTTTCCTGCATACAGAAAGCTTTCTGTGTTTTAAGCAGTATATCCGAGGTAAATCTGCTCATTATTTCCAAACAAACAGCAATTTCAACTGCAAAAGTGCCCAAACGAAGAGAGAGCAATCCTCAGTCTGTCTCTGCTCAGTAACCAAAGGGGTGGGAAAGGGAGGGATTGTCTGTAGCTAGATCTTGAACTTGCATAGCCTCAAAAACAGTTGGAGCAGCCAGGATTTACTGCCATTTATGCAACAATCTGGACTTTACAGCAGTGGTGGTTTGGCAGAGCATGACTCTGTTTTGTATTCTCTCTACTGCAAAGGAGTTGTTTTCACAGTGTTTATAATCAGGGAAGGAATTCCCTTCTGTCTGTGGCCATAACAGCCAGTTAATTACATCCAGGACAAGTTCTTTTTGCACTAGAGTAGTGGCAAGTCTGCCTGGCAGAAACAGCCACTCATTAATTTTCCAGCACTTAAAAGCAGTGAGGGCAAGATCCCGTGTGCAAGGCATTGTGGTTGAGTTGCCTCACACACGGTATTGTCTTGCACACCAGGAGCATGCCACATTTAGTAACCACAGGCCTTGGTTATTCCTCAGAGGTAGTAGGTAAAGAGCCTTCTGTCAGAAGTGGCCAACTCTTGATTGCTTCTCTACAAAGGTGGACAGCAGAAGGTCTCCCAAAATTTGAAGTTACAAATATATTACTGCCTGAGAGATTTTGAAAGCCTTAGTCATCAGTTTTAGGGCAAGGAGCATTCAAGTGGCCTCAGGACACTGTGAAGGATTACTGCATGACTACAGCTAATGTAAAGTAATTCCTGAACTCTTTATTTCTCCTTTGATACAAGACTATTTTGGTTTGTGTGTTCTTTTACAGGGTGGTTTGGGGTTTTTTTTTGCTTCCATTTTTTCCTCTACTTTCTTTAAACTAAAATAATCCATTAGCCCTTTGATATATTCCAAATCATAAGTGGCTGTGTACATTGGAAGGTCATGGCTTCAGTAAATGAGGAATTCACTGTACCAGGACCTCTTTTCTGGGGAGTGTCATGGCCCTGCACTTTTCGGCCCAGAACCTCAGCTCCTGGACTGCAATGCAAGCTCTGCCCTGCTTTCCTCTGGTACACTGCATTATATTGTGTTCCAGATCATACAAAAATAGTTTAAATTGATTCTGGACTTGAAGTGGCCTGGCAAACAGACTGTTGTTTCAATAGTGCTGTTAGATGCCCCATGGATGCAGCAATAACTCGTATCCCCTGTAAAGTGACTGCTGGTACCTAGGAGCTCGCTACAAGTAACAGAATGCAGGGAAATACTGACCAGTAAAATCACAGTGGTCCAACAGCATTTGCAGCAAGCACACCTGCTGCCAAACACCTGAAGCACTGCCTCCAGTGATATTTTTTGCCCAGAGTTCTATGTCTTGAATGTCTTTGCAGACTGCCCTCAATTATGCTAATAAGCAGTTCATCTAAGCCTGGTATTCAGCAGCTGAGAGATGGGCATCTAATGCCACTTGTGCGTCATGGGACATCTGAGACACTTGTGTAAATCTGGTGGATAAAGCTCAGAAGTCCCTACCCTCACAACCAGGCAGCCAGAGACAGGACAAGACCTCTGAGGGCATATAAAATGTCATTCAGCCCTACTTCTGTGCACTTCATTGCTCTCCAATACACCTCATGGGCTATTACTTAGACTCAGCTCCTGTCCGTTAAGGTTTGGTGAGGAGCTCTTACTTCAGCAAAAAAGATATCCAGATCTGCTTTGAAGGTGCTAATGAAGACTGAGATGATACAGAGAGATTCTGTAGATAATTAGAATTAACACCAAAGAAAAGCTTCAATCTTTTCAATGAGCCCCTAAATCTTGTCCTTAAAGAACATTTTCTCAATTGAATTACCTATCTCCAAAGAGATACTCCACTTTAAAATATATATATTTGATGAAATTCTGGGCACAGGCTGTGATTTAACTTCTCAGTTCGTATGTCCTGCCTGAATGGCTTTAAGATGTTACAGCAGTCAGTGCCAATTTATTCAAAAGGATTATAATCATAACACTATAAATCACCGAGATGCCACACTAAAGCCATTTCACTGTGGGATTCAGAATATTTTGGGCTGGGATTTACTGGTTTAGTACTTCTTTTGTTCATTCTAAAGCTGCTGTCATATTTTGAGTCTTACAAAGTATGGCTTTGTAAATTTACACTCCCTTGTAAATTAAATTGCTTAGCAAAAGTGCTTAGTAATGATTTTACATTTTGACTTAAACACAAACCTTTTTACTTTGTTGTATTACAACCTTGTTGAGCTATCAACTGGTTTAATATCCTGCTTTTCTAGCTTCCCTTTTAGCCGAGACTTTCATATAATCTTTCAATAGTTTTGATTCTTCTTCCACAAGTCGCAGCAGAAAAGGTCATTTTCCTCTGTAGTGGGAACAAAAAAGTGACTTTTGAAATGAGCAAGGATCATTACATAAAAAGTGGTCTCTTCACAGATTTTGTCAGATTCTACAAAAAAGGAGCTTTAAAAATACAGTGTGGCCCATATATGTATTTCATATAATGCCTGAAATGACAGTAATACTTCTCAGGGGATTTGTGAGAACAAATTCATTAATATTTGCAAGGTTTTCAGACCAGCCTTTCTCTTTTGCCTTGTTTCATGGTTATCTAAAAAGAAGGCTCAGTATGAAAGTGTGGGTTTGATCCCTTGGGAATACAGTGCATGTTGCATAAATAAGTGGTTTTACATGTTCAATCATTAAGATACTTTTAGAATAGTTTCAAGACAACTTTAAAATTCCAGTGCTTCAAATCAGTGTGGTTGTCTGCAAAACAAAAATAAAAAAATAACCACAAACAAACAAAAAAAAAGCCTAAAAAACAAACCACAAAAAAAGAGGGGGAAATATGATTTAATTTCTGATTGTGCAATTGCAGAAAGCTAAATTTCCTGAGAACTTTGACATTCCAAAATGTTTCTACCTGCTTTGGCTGCACAGCTGAAAAATCACCCACTACCATGTGTAGGGTAATTCACAGTGTAGGGGCTACGTTTGTTAATATCCTGGGAGTAAGTAAAATTGATATAAAGCTGTCTTAACTCAAATTGTCCTTGTTTTTATTGAATTGCAACTTTGCTTTAACATCAACTCAATTTTTAGCATTTAATATGACATTAATACAAATAAATCATACAAAGCTTTTTCTTACTGGATTTGCAGCATGCATGAATATTACACACGATAATATATTTCCAATTCACATTAATCATAGGGAGATAATACATTGGACAATAATACATATTTTTGACACGTTTGTGCAAGTTGAGGTTTGTGCAGTCCCAATCTCCTTTTCCACAAAATCTTTCTCTGGCTGGTTTATGTTTCAACACTTCCCCAAATACATCCCTCCAGTCACTAAGATTAAGTATATTGCTACAATCCAGCTTACTATTCCAAGTGACTGCCTCTCTGAATCAAATATTAAACTCCATTTTAGGGCAATTTATGCTCCCAGAAATATATATAAAAGTTTTCATTCTTTCTTCATACTTATATTCTATGACTCTTGTCATTTTATGCCATTTAAATGAGAGAAACACAAAATGAATCTACTCAAATCACGTAAGATCTGTTCACCCACACTCAAGGCAACAGACCTTCTAAAGAAAACTAAACAACAAAAACATAATGAAAAACAAACAAACAAAAATAAATAAAATAAAATAAATAAAATTTAAAAACAAAAATAAAACCAAAACCAAAACAAAACAAAAACATACAGTACAAACCCACCAAACCTGCTACCTTGTTTTTATAGGTATCATCCTCCCAGCCAATTTCTATACAACACACAGGAACTAATTAGTCACAGATCTAAAGCAAAATCCATACTTCTATAGTCTGGGCTAAGATTTTTTCCTCCCTCATCTCTCTGCTATCCATGGTCACTTACAGCACTTAGTTCCTGCCTCCTTTCTCTCCTTTATGCGTTTCCATCTGCAAAGTGCAGATGAGAAACTCAACAGAAATTAAGAATTCAAGAAAAGCTTACCCTAGCACCTGAAAGATTTCCTCTCACAGCAATTCACCTGGAAGTATTGCTGCTAGTGGATGATAAGGGTCTCGGCTATCATACTGTGTATTTTCCCTGCAGCAGGAAAACTTTTTAACTGAAGTTTAATTGGGCTCTAGCTTAGCAGGGACAATGAGCATATTGTTCAACCTTGAACTTTATATAAATAATAGTTTTTGTTGTTGATGTTAATATATATTTTTTCATCTCAATAAATTCCTCAAACATTACTGTTGTCCCTGGAGGATCATCACTGGATTTCAGACTACAGACTGAGGAACTGAGGTAAACAAAATGGGAAAGATAGCAGTCATGTATCTCATTTGAGTCAATTATTTCATTACTCCAGGAAGGAGGAACATAGCAGCACCAGTTGTCAACCACTATCTTCCATATCAGTGTTTTTTAAAATTAAAAACCTGGCCATAACAACCAAGTATATTTCATATCTACTGAAATGCAGTCATACAGACCAAGAAAAAGTTTCCCAGTACTCTGAAACAATCAATGTTTATATAAATTAGTTTGTGATCCATATTACTCAACTGCATCATTTTATTCTATTTTATTGAACACATTACTGTGAAATAATATTGAACACATTACTGTGAAATAAAGACCCACGTGTTCATTGTACACAGACTGAAGCTCTTCCAGCAAAGGAGAAATAAAAAGTAATTAGAAGAATAGCTGACTAAAAGGATTTAAAATTTTATTGAGACCTCTGGCTTTTATAAAGCCTGCATTAAATGTTATTTAGCTGAATGTTTTGCTCACCTCATGCCATTTTTCAGATAGAAACAAAATGAATTTAACAGTTTTGTAAGCATGATTAACCCAATGTTATTGTCAGAATGAAAGGCAAAAGAAGTATGATACATAAGGCAGCAAAACCGGGCTATCATAAAATACTGCCCCAGGACTATATCATACCAATCTAAGTGAGTCAACAGCAAACAAGAAAGTATGCCTTGGATGTTTGATCTATCTTTTTCTAATTAAGATGGAGGTGACCTCATTCTTGTTTCCACACACTCATGAAATTATTCTAATTTCAGAGTCAAGAAATGATCTCACAAGAGCCAAGAAGTGATTGCTTAGGCTTGATATATCCAGGTCAGTACACTTTAAAGCTACATGATATGTTACTACATTATTCATTTAAAAAAAATATTTAATGTTCCTTTCATTGATTTGTTATTATGTCAGCAATGTAATAATGTAATAATATTATCCAATAAAGACCTATCTCTTTTTGTAGGTCTTTTAATTTTTTAGATATATTTTTCCTATTCTCTGTTCCTGGTTTCATTTTGACAATAAAACCCTTGAGAGCTCTGGACCAAGTTGCACCAAATTTTCCCTTGTACCATTGATTGTAGTGGAGCTTTGCCACTTCTTACTAGTAGCTCTGTCAACCCTCTACTTCCCAGTGAGAAAAAAACCCAGTGATGTTTAATACTTTCTAAAATCCGTTCTACAGATAGGTTTTTCTCATGAGCAGCTGAAAATTCTCCTCCTTTACAGTGAAGATAGGCCTGCACATTTTAAATCAGCACACAGTGAGCATACTGGTCAGAGAAGGGCTAAGATACAGCAGAATATTTTTTTTCACCCTGGAAGAAGAGAAGGTTACACTGACCCCTGAGCTGATATTACTGTAATAAACTCTGTTCTTCCTTGCATTCTAGTTCAGAAAGCCCATTATAATCATCAATCAAGTCTCCCAAGGAACATGAAAAGCAGATGTACCATTGCATCTACTTTGTAAAGGAATAACTGAGAAAAAATGGTTTTCCCAAGGTCTGAGAGGCCGTAACAGAGCTGGCAAATATCCCACAATTTCCAGTCTTTAAATACAGATATTATCTTCTACACTGCACAAGGAAAGGCAGGAAAGCAGTGTGGAAAAGTCTTTCCTTCCTAAAAAGAGGAATCTTTCTGTGGATTAAGGATTAGGAAAGAACACCAGCCATTAGAAGCACTGTCCCTCTTGGAATTGTATTTGTTTCAGTGAAGAATAGGCCAGGAGTATCTAGTCCTCATTACTGATAAGAAATCTTCATCAAGGATTGCAGATGCTTGTTGGCTTTTGCCCTACCTAGCATTCCCAATTTTCTCATTTCAGTTTGAATCAGCTGCTGAACTGCCAAGAAAACAGAATCACAGCTCTATTAGTTGCAGTAGGAAAAAAAATAAAGTCAGCACGGAAAACCTTGCACAATTAAGCATTTTGAAATTATATTTCTTATTGTCCCATCCAATGTATTTCAGAGCCAACAGTATCAGAAAGATTTAGAGAGCTGAAGGAACAGAGAGAAGTAGGTGCTGCTTTTAAATGTTTTTTCAAACACTGTGTTGTAATTGCAATTAAGAGTATAGTCCAGCAATTCTGTTTCACTGATAAAAAACATGTGTGATAATATCCTTTTCCAGAAGGACCAGATGTCCAAGGCAGTCAAGGATTAGAAAGACATTGCCCCAGTCTGACTCTGTATCTCAGTTTGCCTAACCTATTGTGCAGCAGCCATTCTCCAGCATAGCTTTAGCACCTGAAGACCTGCAGCAATTGTCAATAAAAACTCCTAACAGCTGATGTAGCTTGTGGAAGAAGCTGCTTTCCACCTTTCCATCTTTTCTTCTGTCAAACACTGAGATTATACAATAGTTTTTCCATGTGTCCTTGGTGGTAACAGTTTATTTTTCATACAAGGGCCACAACAAAATTAAGGTAGTTCACACCGATGGATTGGGAGATGTGGTTGATCAGTGGAGAGGACTGTGATTTCAGTGAGCTGTCCTTTTACTGATTTGGCCAGAGAGGTTTAGCACACTGTAATTGCTGACACCTTTCCTGTTCCGACAATTATAATCTACTCAGCCAAACAGTGCAAATAAGCCACTAATGTACCACAGTTTTCCCAGAGAGCTTTTTCAGCGTGTTTTTAATAGTGGGATTCAAGTAAGAGCTTCAGATAACGTTTGCCACTCATTCCAATATCTCACCACTTTCCCTTTCTTACTTGGAGCCTTATTTATGCATGTTGGTTGTGGCATAACCCATGGACAGGACATTTCCAGCTAGAAAATGAGATTCTGTCATATATGTCACAGAAGATCAAATGAAGCTTTCCAATATACTGTCCCAGAGGTATTAACTTCTTAGAGTGGCTCTCCTTTTCCCAAAGGATTGAAATAATCTGCCCAGAAAGCATGAGCCTGGCAGTCAGCTCCAACTGTTTTAGTAGAAGATTGGGGGAGCTCCTGGTATTATTTAATAACTGTAGCTTCTGGCAAGGGTTTAGCATGCACATTTAAGCACTGTATTTAGCTCTGTTTGCCTGCATGCTAGATTGGATCTGTGGTGCACTGAAGTACAGCAGAAAATGTGGTTATGTTCCCTCTGAGAATTTCTCACTCTTTCTGGGTCCAGCCTTAACTAAGAATCGTTCTTTTTTCACCTGAGGCAGGTTCTCCTTTGCAAAGCTAACAATTTTATAGTTGTAAATAAAGAAAGAGAAATAATCAGTGGCCCAAGTAATACAACAGCAATAGGCTCTTTAACTATCAAAACGTCTTCTGAAGCCTGCTGTTTTCTCCATTAGTGGGTCCACAGGGCTATAATTTTAAAAATTTGGTTACAATAGAGGAGAGTGGAGGTTTCTCAAACCAAGCCAACTGAAACATTTGCAAATAGCAATCCTAGATATTGTTCCACAGACCACATATGGCAAAGAGAACAGTAAGACGAAAGACAAAATATCCAGTAACAAATGGTTTACCTCTATGAAGCAATTTGTCTCTACACTTAATGACTTTAGGTGTGATATAAGTTACGGCTTGGAGTTCAGCAGAATCTAATGCCATGAAAGAATTCTGTAACAAAGCTGTTCCTGTGGTATGATTGTCCATTTTTTTCACCGTGAGTTGAGTCTTGCAACAAAAGGAAACACTTTTACCTTAAAACTCTCCCAAGAGAATTTTATATCACACCTCCAACCTGATTTAGAAATGCAGAGCAACATGTTTTCTGCATAAAACAGTATATCAAAAGTCTAGCAGCAAGAATAAACCTGATTCAGTTGGTAACTGGAGTTGTCAGGAAATATTCCACTCCTGCACAAATGGGTAAAAGATGACTATGGTTATCTCTCCCTTCTATGCCCACTTCTCTTAGATGTGCACACAAACACAGAAAAAGTGCTGTTGAGATCTGCTTCAGATAGCTGTAATAAATCAGCAAAACCCACCAGTCCTTCCAGCACCAGACTGGCTCATAAACAGCTGCTGATTCAGGAGTGTCATGGAAAGTGTTCTGTGTACTAGAAACCAGAATGTAGAGCAAATTTTGATACTGGCCTATTGGTATGCAGTGTCATAGATGTTGAATAAGTCAAAATGTTCAAATTGACATGTTGCTTACATGCTGCATAAGTAGATTCATAGAATTGCTTTCGACCTCTAGCAGAGTTCATAATCACCTCACTATAAGGAAGACACCAGTAGAAGGTGTGTGCTAAGAAGGCTTCTGAAAGCACAAGGGAACACAGCAGCAAAAGCAGTCCCAGGTCCAACCTGTATTCAAAAAAAGACCTTACTCTGGGCAGCCAAAGAAGGCACCTCTGCAATGCATTCCTTAATATCCCCCTGCACAGCCACAGCAAGATGACAAAGGGCCCTCGAGCATCTTTACTCACTGCAGGCAGCCAGAGGAGACAAAAATCTTGTTCTGAGACTTACAAACAAGAAAGAAAAAAACCCAACAAACCCCAACAAACAAAACCAAAATAAATCATCTTAAAATGAAAATAACAAATAAAATTTCAGCTCAGCTCCACTCTCGTTTTTCTCCTCTTGTACACTAATGTTGAAGAGGAACACTAGAAGAAAGAAATGAGCTGGCCCACGTAAATCACATACCAATAAACACAGGCAAATAAATTTTTTTACCCAGAACTTTGGAAAAGTGTATGTGTACTGATTTGAAGTGAAGAAAAATGCTGATTTTTATGTTATTTATGCTTCTTTAGCAGTCTTCACACCTGAAAGTTGTACAAAAATGCATACTGACAAAAAATTATGCCCCTCTAGCCACTTACTGGTATCCTTGCAGGTATTGTCAAGCCCCATGTCATTGCCTTCAGATTTTAAAACCAGCTTTTAACTAAAAAGCTTCCGGACATTATTTTTAGAGAAAATCGATCTTATACAGTTAGTTGCAAATATAAAAGAGAACATTCAGTCTTTTCTTCATGAACTGAAGGCATCTGGATTATTTTATCTTCCTGTCATTGTCTGGCTGTGATGTTGTTGAATACATGAGTGTGAGGAATGCCAGAAATTAATTCAATTTTAGAACTTGATTTATATTAACAAACTGGAGAAGAAAAAAAAAAGACTATAAATCAATATTACCATTCCCCATTCCTTATTTTAATAAATGAAATGTCAAGTTTCTTTTGCCTAATTTATTTGAGAGGCTTTAAGCCTTTCTGATTCGAATAATTCCACTGTAGTTTTGAGATTCTGTTGTAGCCTGAGTCTGGCTGAAAAAATGCATGCTTTGAAAGGGTTAACTTGTGGAACACACTATAAAAGGCAGCAGTAAAAGCTGTGACTCTGCTCAAAAGGAGAGTGGCAAAAAGAAGGGGGTAATAAATAAATAAATAAACCACTCTAGGGTAGAATCATAAAGTTACAGAGACCTTGAAGGAAAACTGACCTCCTTCCATTCTAGAATGCAAGTATGCTATTCTAATTAAATTACAACCTTACCTTAATATTTCTAACTCTGTTTGGCTTATTTCATCCCAAATATGGGCTTTACTGATTGAAAAGTCGTAATTTTCTCTGCTTCTCTTTGCAGCTTATACCTTCTGCGTATCTTCCAGCTTGATCAAAGTGTTTCTTCCATCTAAACAATCATGTTTATTCCTCAGCTACTCTGAAGCAAACTTTTAAATGTTTAGCCTACAAGATCCACAGGTATACTATCCATGTAGTTTGAACCATAAAATAAAATCCCAGACAAATTGATTTTTTTTTCCTTTATTTTTCCAACACAGAGGAGTAACCAGATCATATTCTTTTTGCAATTTTCACACAGGAGTTGCTTAGGCAATTTTCTTGGCAATGAAGATTCAAGAAAGTGAAACACAAATCTTCTGAAGGTCAGGTTTATTGTTAACCTTGTTCAATCTTGTAACAATTGCAGTGACTTTGCGGAGCTTGTGAAGTAGGAGGTACCTAGAGTTGCTGTTGAGGCAATCCCAAAATACAGACTTTCGACTTTGTATCAGAGACAGACAATTCGTGTGGCCAGAGGGGAAAAAAAGCAGCAAGAATGTAACAGCTTCCAGAGATTTTGAAAATGTGTGACAATTTGTGGATTGGTTTTTCCCCCTTTCCCGTGGAAAAGAATGTATAGTTGGGAATGGACTTTGAACAAACAGCAACATTTGAATGTAGGCATCCATGTGTCATGGCAAATCAGGAATGTTTAACCATTAGGCACTGAGAAATATTTTTCTCATAGTCAGTTTTGATTTAATAAAGAAATTGTCAAACAGATATCAAGTTTGTGTGCAAGAGACACCAGCTTAGGTGATCAAAGAAACCAGCCTGTCACATGCAGAGTCAGTCCCTGCCCTCAGTGATCCCTGATTTTCTGCCTCCGTGACAGGAATTGCCAACTCGTGGTGTGTCCTTTGTTATGGCCCTTCCTTTGCAGTTTGTTAATGGTTTGTTCTGTTTCCCCCACGTTGATGGTTTCATCCTAAGTTGTACTCTCATACCCCAGTTACCAATCCACTCTGATAATTGCCCCTTGTTCTCTGTTGTTCCCTGTCATTTCACCCAGATGTCAATCCCAGTTTGGGCCAGCCCTCTAGTCCGGAGTGTTCCGTGTCAATTCCCTGTTACGTGATGCCCCATTGGTTTGTGCAAACTGTTCCCTCCCCCTGTGTTCCCTTATTGGTTTATATGTTGTATAGTGTAAACCCCTCCTTGTACACCTCCCCTAAGTCTTCCCCCTTATACCAATTTTTGTACCCTCCCCTTGAACCATCCCGTTTATGAATCCTTGCAACCCCGATTTCTGTGTCTTCAATCCTCGGTTCCTCCACCGGAATAAAACTCTTTGGAACCCATACTGGAGATCTCCTCCTNGCCCTCTAGTCCGGAGTGTTCCGTGTCAATTCCCTGTTACGTGATGCCCCATTGGTTTGTGCAAACTGTTCCCTCCCCCTGTGTTCCCTTATTGGTTTATATGTTGTATAGTGTAAACCCCTCCTTGTACACCTCCCCTAAGTCTTCCCCCTTATACCAATTTTTGTACCCTCCCCTTGAACCATCCCCTGTTTATGAATCCTTGCAACCCCGATTTCTGTGTCTTCAATCCTCGGTTCCTCCACCGGAATAAAACTCTTTGGAACCCATACTGGAGATCTCCTCCTCATCTTTGCCTCCACACTTGTGCTGATGCCAGATCATGCTGTACAGCATCTGCTCTAAGCTGCACCTCGAGTGGTCCTGTCCTGAGGTGTGTCCCACTCCCGGCGTGGTGCCGCGGGGAGAGCTGGACAGCTCCGGCACCGCATCCCCTTCTTTCAACACAGATCCAGGTTTCAGTGAAAGACAGTCTAGAGACTGGCTTTAGTCTCTCAAAAATCCTACATCAGTGTTTTCCAGGTCAAACATAGACTGCTTAATTGACGTCTTCCACTTGGCTCTTCCCACAAACTCTAATAGAATCCTACCTGGCTCCTGTCATTGTTCCCTGCCCGCAGTGCTTGTTATGTACCCATTAAGCTGCCTTAGCTCCCGTCTGACCCAGAAAGCAGCAAAGGTAAGATATTTCTCTTTGTCAGAAAGTCTTTTATTGACCTGAAACGAGGAATTTGAGAATACGAAAAGCAAAGAATGCAAGCTAAGCATCAGATTCTCCCAGGTATTTGGGCATGAGAATTTCATATCTGTTAAGATGAGACTGAGTTGCTCTCTCACTTCACAATAACCTCATTCCTAAAGTATTGAACACAAGGTTGGTCTAATTAGTCTTGCAAGTTGCATCATGGCATAAAATTGTCACATATTCAACAGCAGCAAAAAGTGAAATAGGAACATCCCAAGCAGCTCAGCCAAGGGTAGGCAGAAGTTGTATGTAGCTCACTGCAAGCCAGGAACATAAGGATCTTAGGAAGAAAATAGCAAGACCAAAAGCTAAGTCATAAGAATCTGAGAAGAAATATTGAAAAATCAGTCGGAAAAGAAAAAATTTTTGTGCAAATTATTAAAATGACATAATTTTTAAGCACAGCAGAAATTATTTTCCTGGAATATTCAGGGTGGGGAGAAATGAAAACTCATAATGAAAAAAAGCAAGTGGGAGAGACCCAGCATCTTTGAGTAATCAAAAGCTGTCCTTATTTGAAATTCTTTTCCCACCAAAAACCAAAAAAAAATCTTTTAAGGTTTTTTTTTTTACCACTTTTGGACTTCAGTCTTATTCACAAACCAGACAAGGGGAGAATCCAGAGACAGATTTTTTGCTGATCAACAGAAAACAGTGTAAGTGATTTCAGGCCAGTGGCTATGGGCTTTGGATTTGAGGAGTGTATGGGAAAACATTCTGTCCCAACAAGTCCATGAGAGAATGAAGGAAAGACAGCAGATTCTCATATATACTCATTTATATTTTAAATATAAAATCTCTTAGTTCCAATCTTACCATTGTGAGGATCTCTAGAGCTGAAGGAATTTATTGCCAGAAATGAACAATCAAATTCAGTTTATATAAAGGTAACTTGAAAGTTAGCTCAATGACTGTCAAGCAGTTTTTTTGTCAAGAATAACTTCAGAAGATGTAGTTATTTCATGTCTGGTGTGGATTTGATTTGTTTATTCAAACTTTTCACTTGTTTATTCAAACATTTCTCTATAACCTAAAACTAACATCCCAAAATTCCAATAAAATCCTTATTATACTAGTATTTCTGAATCGTCCATAGCCAAAAATTACTAGAAATCTAATTTTAAAAATATTTTTTCCTATTATGCTCCACCTACTTTTTTTAATCAACTATATGGAAAACATTCAGCAAATAAGGCAATGGCCTGGAAATGCATAGCCAAAAAATATGCCTCACTAGTTGCTTTTACAGCTTAGTTCTGCTCCCAGTTTTTAAAAGAAGGCATGTGTTGTCTTAGTGTTTTGCTCTGGGCACTTACATGGAGTGCAGGGACTCATATAAAGCACCAGTTTTTCAGTGACTCCTTAGTAACAAACCCTCAATAAATAAAGGTCTAGAGGAAGAAACACAGGTAAACAGCCACAGGTAAAAGCACACAGCTGCATATTATGGAGTTTTTTGCTAAGCATAAACTTAATTTGTACATACACAAACAAATGTATTTTTGGAAAAACTAGCATTATATGCATAGATCCCTTTTCCAAAATCAGTGCCTATTTAAAGCAAAATTGGTATGATCTGCACATGAAAACCATAAATTTTTGTACCACTCTGAACTGGTGTCGTCATAGTGTTACTGAATTGATTTTTGTATTTAGATGCTGCTTTTGCTAGTGGTGGCTTATGTCAATTCTTCTTCACATTTGTATCAAGTATGACTTCTTTCAAAATAGGCCTGTGGTTCTGGTCTTCATTTTAGCTAAAGCTGCAGTGATCCTTGGAGCTACATGCCCTTCACTTCTGAGTTTAATTTCTAATCAAAAGCTGAAGATGTTATGACTGACTCTTGGAGCTGAATCCAATCTGCATGATTTCAGTGTGCTCTGACTGAAGATTCTAGTTTTTGGTCTGTTTTCCTCCACCTTGTGCCAAAACTTTGACAAATTGACACACTAAGGCTCCACATATGGATAAAAACCAAGGACAGACGGGAGGAGGAGTTTCAGTACAAACTGCTGAGCAAAAGCTGATGCTTAATAAAACAAAAAGCATTTATTTATAATACTACTTTTTTATTTTCATCTCAAATTAATGTACATCGCAAGATGCAGTTCATAATATAAATATAATTTTCTCTTCATTTCCTGTTTTGGGTTTTTACATTGGTTAGTAAAATAAAAGCTTAACATTGTTGTTTTGTTTTGTTTCTAAAGACTGTTTTGTTTTGTTTTTAAAGACAGCCTTAAAGTTGACCCAAGTCACTGACACATGCATCCATGAGAACTAACATCATCATTGCTGCATAAGAGATATTAAGGTTCTGTGTACATTCCAAACCACTTATATGAACATAATGGATGTATGAGCATTTTGCATATGGAACAAAAAAATATCAAGATCTAGGTCTTTCAAAATTCCCATTTACCAAAGGAGCCTGATTTTAAAAGAGACATTCCAAAAGTAAAGAGAAACCAGGAAAAAAAAAAAAAGGTAAGAAAGAAAAGAGGCATCTGTGTTTTTTCAGTGTTCTTTCTAGATATTTTCCCTCTTTGGTCAATGAACTGAGTTGAGCATCTTAAATTACATTGCCTGTATTCCAGCTTCTGTCCAGTGATTCTATCAAAGGAGGCAGATTCTTTGTATTGTCCATAAAATTAATGATATCTACTCACATGGAAAAATCTCTGGCTTGCTATTTCCCTGCATATCTTCCCTGTATATTGGGTGAATCACCCAATTCACCATTTCCATGTTTGAACAGCCCCTTTAATGTTATATCCAAGCAAATCAAGAAAGGCTATAACAATCACTCTTTGCTCCTTCCCAGCTTATAAGAGGCCCGGCATAACTCATTTGTAGCACACTTAGCTTTCGTTTGCATGACAAACTGTACAGTGAGGCTGCTCAGAGGAGGAAACTCAAATAAAGTAACTGGATTTGTATGAGGGAGCAGTGGGAGAAGTGGCTCGCTGAAATTTGAAAAATCAAGCACCGTGACAGCTGCTGCTGCTTGTAACACTCTTGCAAACTCCAGATTGCCATGAGGTTATTCAGTGCATCTGCGCTGAATTTCCTGGGTTACTGTAACACATTACAAGGATGTTCTTTGATGTGTCCCACATAAATGTCCTCACCACCACACCCTCTTCCTTTCCCTCCCCTCTCCTCCTACTCCTGGCCCTAGGACCCTGCAGTCCACAGCAATGTCATGCTGCATGCCTTCCTGCTCACATGAGCAGCAGTTGTCAGAGAAATGGATCCAAAAGAAACAGTCAATAAAAACAGAAACAGCTGTAACAATTTTACATGGCATGGTTCTGATTTCTGGGTATATCCTCTGCACACATGTTTTCTTTTTCCCTTTTCTTTTACCTTTCCCAAGTAACAGGGTATGGGGCTGTGGAAAAACAGCCATTAGGAAGGGAACAATGCAGCAAAGAAATTCTTCTCACAGATGTTATCATGTGAAAAATAGGGCTACTTAGATTTTTTAAATTTTTTTAAGAAGTGCCAAAAAGGGAAATAGATGGATAGAGATAAGAAAAATAATTAGTGAGCAGAATGAAAGAGGAGTACAGGTTCTACAGGCAGCTGCAGATTTTTTTCAGAAGAGGTCTGACCATATTTTAAAGCCCACTGTCTCCACGTTCTGCCCCACTTATACCCTTCAAATGAAGGGCAGGTTGTAGTTGTTGGCACTTGGACAATACTTTTTTAATGTGAGAAGCATCTAAAATGACTTAAATGAGAGATTGCGGATCAGTTCTGTGTTATTTATAGTAAAACAGGGAACCTTAGGGTCACCCTACTTAGTTCAGGCAGCAGACAATGGCATCTAAGCCAGAAGCCATACTTATACCTCCAATAGAAGGGCTCTTGAGGTTATCATTCTCCACTGAATATAGAAAAAGCCCAGAGCACCTGAGCTTTTACCACAATGTCTTAGCTGACCTGGAAGGATAGAAAGTAATAGGTGTGATCCAACTAGATAATTTTACAAATGTATTTAGTCAACACGAGGCTCCTTAAGAAGGAAGTAAGTAGTAAGATGGCTTGAAAGACACCTATGAAATACTTTAAAAATCTGGCAATTAAGTGATGCTTTTCAGCCTAGGAAGGCATGGCTCTGTCATAGCAGACAGTATGATTTCTGGATCAGTTGCCATAGACAGGATAGACTATTGGTGGCACAGATTTCAGTTCACAGAAGACATTTCAGAAAACCTGCTCATCTTTCTAATTGCACTGCAGACATAAAAAAATCTTCATGACTGTCTTGAGCATCTGACATCAGACTGCACAGGGAACTCACGGGATATACACAAGATTGACTCACAAACTCTCTCCTTTATTCTACCCACAATTTCATTTTCCCAGAGCAGAAATTTAAAATAGAATAAAAAGACAAATCTCAAACATTCAACTGTGTTTTCAGGTTTGTAAGCAAAGAGAAAAAACATGTGATTGAGGCTTTCTAGGTGATGTGCTTAAGGTTTTAACTGAAGGAAAAAAAAAGTGAACAGAGGGTGTGATGATATATACCTATTTTTCCTTAACTGGAATACTCTCCAAAGAATGAAAGTATCTAAATTCTGTTCCTCACTCTGAAATCCACAATCCTCCACAGATCACCCTATACACCGTGTCACAGAGCATGCTATGAGGATTTTAAAATTACCACAAAAATACTAACTAGCAAAGGTATATAATTTTCCAGCAGAGCAGACATATTATACTATCCCTCAACTGTATTTTAACATGCTAATATGACCACATCCTTCAGCCTTACCATCATGGTACAGGAGAGTCCTTCAAATTCACACTCTCAGTCAGTGACACAAATGTCCTTAACCCAGACCCCCAAAACTGGGTTACTGTCTTAACCCTTCGGCTTCAGAGGAAGATAAATGAAAATACCATCTCTTTTTGGTTATTAAGCTTTTTCATCTTATCAGAAATGCCTAGAATAAAAATTAAAAGCCCAACTTTTTCAGTAATTCTTAAGTCTATACAAATTTTAGTTGAAAGGCATGAAGGAAGACACAGGAGGAATTAGTTACAACAGAAGGTTGTTAATAAGCCCAAGGACCATCTAGTTCATTGCAGTGATTTCTCAGTGACTTCAAAATTCTGTGGAAGAGCATGCTGCACACAAAGTAGGTTAAGTTTGCATAAGTAATACAAAAACATGGTCTAAACCTCTGTTGTGGGAGGTGTCACTGGAGCAGCTTTTCTTCCAGGTTGCATTACACCTTTTCTATTAATTTTCCAGTTAGAATACAGAGTGCTCAGGAGAACAAAAGATGAAGAACAAATATACTCTTTTCAACTCTTTCCATCTGGGCCAATTTAATCTTTAGATATACTTGGGAATTCTCCACCAGTATAATCGAGAACTGTGCACTAAGCTGAAAAACATAAGACCAGATTCTGCCTGCAGATAATTAACTAAGCCACATATTTTTGAATAAAACAGAAGTTGTGCCAATATCTCCAAAACCTGCAGTTAATGTTAGGTGAGTTTTCAAATCAGAAGTGTCTCCCTTGTGTTTCTTCCAAGTTTTTTCAGCTGTCACTGAAGCAAAATATGGTGTCTCTCAATAAATCAGTCATATTTCAGGCTCTTATATTTGCATTACATTACTTCAGTATTCTTTAAAAAGAATACTGAAGTGGACTATTTTCTGTTCAAATCATTTGCACATAGCTAATGGGTTCAATATGTTTGCGCTCTGTTGCAAACAATGAGTTAAACGGGAGTTAAGCAATGCAATATTTAGAGAGCATGAACACCTCACATGCTAATAGTGATATATCCCTTCTTAGGTACCCCATGGTCATCCAGCTACCAGTTGCAAATGCTGTGGTATTCACAGAAAGATTAAGGGATAGTACTGGTATGTCAGCCAAGTGCTTCTTTTCTCAGTGAAATGTGTCCCATGGGCCAGGCTGTGTGAAGGCTGTGGCCAGATGTTGAGCCATGCTATGCTGGCCTCTGGCTGTTCAGATGTAGTAAATGATTTTATTGACCAACTCACATATTAAGCAATTAAACAGTAATATTTAATAGCACAGAAGAAATTTTAAGTAGGTAGTAAGGATTATCTAAAACTAACCTGGAATACAAACCCCTTAAAGATTAAGTGCTTTGTTAATGTAACTGTCAGGCACAACCTGCTTGGTGACAAATGTCAAAACAGAGAAGTAATTGCAAGGGTCCCTGGAGTTCCCTTGAACTCTATTGTCATATCCAGGGCTGTCCACAGTACACCAAAGTTCACATTTGCCAGATGCCAAAACACAACAGAAAAAGCAGCTTCTTACTTCTTGTGCTCTGTTTTAAAATCACCTCAGACCACCCCAGCTCAAGCATGTGGAGCAAAGATAGGCACAAGAACTGGCCTGCAGGTTGCTGCAAAACACAGGCAGTGCATAATCAATTCAGATTTGAAGAGATGTCCCAAGGACAGAACTTAAGCTTGGACTGTGCTATCCTGCATATCTAGGGAAGGGAAAAAAGTGCTTTCACAAGTAGCTACAGAATTATTTTTTTTTCAGGATAATTTCATGAACTTGATGGCATGAGATAGAGGACAAATGTTTAGAACAGAAATTGTCACATATACTGCAGTTACTAAGAACGAAGAACCTCTGTTCTACACTCTTCACATAATACAGCAGCTTTATTTATAGACCCTTGTAGAGAAACATCTCTGAAGACAGTCATAAATTCTAACATCCCACGCTTGGGGTATAGTGGAAATACAGCTCTCAGCGAGTCAGTACCCCACATTTATGTAACTCGGAGTTTACTGACAGCATATGTTGACAAATGCTGACATAATACCTAGGCTGTCCTTTGAAACATATAAAACACATCTCTGGAGCAGGTAGCACTAGAAGCTTTAGAAACCAGCCTGTTGGTCAGGGAAGCCATTCAGTTCTGGCAAGCAATCACCAGTGTGACTGTTTTGTTTAGCATCTACTAATATAATGTGGCTTTTCTCTGCACAGCATACAGGCCAGAGTCCCATGTTAGCCATGCATTCTCAGGTAAATAAAATGAGTAGAACTCAGCCCAATGATGAATAATTGTGTCAGTCCATTGTCTTTTCTGCCATACTGTTCACTGTGTGCATGATAGCACAGTCTATATTCATTCTCTGGTCCTGGTTTGATCTCTTCTGAATGACTGATAGCCATCCAGCTCAAGTTAGCAATTTAAGATACATCTCTATCAGAAGGAGGAAGCAAGAAAAGTCTCCACAGAACTCAATCCATCGTGAACAATACCTCAGAAAAGTATGATGTGTTTTCCCCTTGCTTCCTGAGCACAGAAGTTAACTGAAACTTCTTCAGATGAGATATCAAGTTCCAGAGTTAGAAAAGGAAACCACAAAATGAAGCTTTGACTGCAAAATAGAAAAGCATAAATTTGTACACGAATTATTCTGGCCCATGTGGCTAACTATAATATTGAAGATGTGGCCTTTGGTATTAGCAAGTAACCATATACACAGGTTTCAGCAGCTCTTCTGCTTTGCTCATTTTGAAACTTACAGTAGCACTCTGAATCCACTATCAGAGTAGCTAGTTCATTCTTGTCACCTTCCCAGTCTGCAATCAGTGCCACTTCTCTTTTGCAGGCTTATTTTCAGGGCTGTAGGGAGAGGATTTTAGTCACTATGCTTTTTTCATATCTCTCTTAAAGTTTGTGATCAAACCACAAGGAAATATTTATATTTTTTATAAAACTGATTAAGCCATAGTAATTGAAAACTGAGTTTTCAAAGTTTCTAATTTTTTTAAGCACGTGCAATTTCTTAAACTGTTAAACAAAGATAAATACTTCACAGTAAATATTTATGTTTAGGTAAAATCACTTTCTGCAAATGGATTCCTGAGGTAAATGAAATAACAGAGGTTGAAAAAACAGCCTTATGGCTCATGTATGTTTGTAAAATCATAGGATTTTCACGTAAGAATCTAAAAAAAATGAGAAAGACAACTCTGTGTATATTCCCACAAAAGTAACAGGGGCAGGAGAAAAGGAAGATGCTCATCCCTCTCAGGCAGGTTCCCATTGATCTTTAGACTGCTTTAGGCTGCTTTTGACCTTCATCAAAACCCAAGCAGATGAGATCAGAGATCATTGTTGCTGCTTTACATCAGATGGGAATCAGCTCAGCACTAGATGACTGTGTCTTGGAGGGCTGTCAAGGACTGGCATATTGGAAGGATGGTTCAAAGTACTTGAAAAATGTTTTTAAATATCTCATTAAAAAAACCTTGAGGAATACTCATTAGAGAGGGATACTTTTAGGAAAGGTCCAGGGGTTGCTGTAAGAAAGTCTCATTTTTCAGCTGCACAAGACTTGGCATGTCTGCGCTCAGCCGCACTCCTATAACTTTCACTGCCAAAGATAATAAATAATTAGTATTCATTCTGCCTAAAATATTAGAGAAATCTGCAACCCAACAAGATTCCCTTCAAAACCATACAGAAAGGAATGACATACAGGGCAAGAAACCGTATTTCAAGTCATGATCACGTTCTTCCAGAGTTCTAGGTGATCTCATCCCTCTGACAGTGAGAATGTCCTTTGTCCCTTATGGCCATAGGGAAATTCCTGAAGTACATTTACTGAAGCAGTTTTAGTAAATCTCCCAAGATCATCTGCTGCAGTGCCCTGGCTCCCGGCAGCATTCCCCAATTATGCATCGTATTAGCCCAAACGTGTTTGCCTTCAGGGTAAGGTGTAAGCTTCATCTATTCATTCAGGTTTATGTCATCAGAATGAATGCAAAGCCTTGACTATTGGTTTGCTTATACAAAGAAGGTAGGGTGTGAATTTACAAGCTACCGTATGAATTAACACCGTGCTGGCTGCTCCCTGCTTGTGTACTTTTACATGCAGTTGAGGAAGCCACTCCATACAAAGGAATCCTCAGTGTACCCTCTCAGTGTCCACAGGGGGTTTTAGTGCAGTCATTTCACATAACACAACACCGTTTCATGTCTTAGTTTGCTGCTGGTAATTTACCTGCCCCAGCAAACCTTTGCGCTGTGGATTTGTCTGATTTCCAGAAAGCACTGGTCAATAGTCAAAATAGTTCCTGTAAAACCACAACAGAAATAAAGTTGCACAAAAGAAGGCATTGCTGCCCAAATAAAAAAAAAAAAATTCTCATGGTTATATGTGTACCTAGACGGAAATAAAGCGGCACAAAAGAAGGTATTTCCCAAATTAAGAAAAAAATGTTGTGGTTATATGTGTACCTAGAAGTACACATATATATGCCACTTTCAGGAATTAAATGAATTTGCCTTCCAAACAAGTTTTACTTAAGAATCAATTTTTATGGTTTGCCTATTTAGGTGGTATAAAAATATCTGGAATTTCTCCTCACTTGAGCAAAAGCATTTCTCAACCTAAGAAAAGTGTACATTCCAAGAAACAGCAAGCTTATACCCAGGATCTCAAATTCATATTCAGCTTTATGTGAGCTCAGAATGAATTCACTTGTTTAGCATATCTTAAAACATGCAGGTGTCTGTGTACCTCTTTTATCAGGTTCCCACCTGATGTAACTAATCTTCTTCAACAATAGCCTGCCAATTTTCATACATAAGAGTATGGCCTAATTTATTTCCCAGAGAGTGAATAGTAAGGTAAGACATGTACGCTTTTCATGACAATAATTTCTTGCTAGAGAACAAGTAAAATGTCTGTTCTTAAAGCAGACTGCATCAGGAAAAAAAATCATCTCCCACTCCCAGTTAATTCATTTTAAATTCTTAGTAGGTCAACATCTACTTCAGGGTCTTCCAAGTGCATATTGTCTCATCTATGTTTGTCTTCAAAATTATAAACTCCTCAGGGTATGCTCTCTGATTTTCTCTGTCTTTTTCAGTGCTGATCATGTCATCAGAGATTAGCAAATAATTCTTACTATTATCAAAAATAAATAATATGTGGCAAGATGTTCTCACAAATGCCTTTTGCCTGCGAAGCAAAGCACTGGGGAAGATGGCTCAGAATGACTTGGCAAGAAGCAGACTTTTCAGGATATTGAAAGGTCAGGTCCCCAGAGAAAGAACACTGACACACAATCACTTTGGGCAAGCAATTCTCATGTAAGCTGCTCATTTGGGAAGAGGGATACTCTTTGGTTCCCTAGGACTCTACAGTAGGCTGGGCTTTCCTCTCGTCTGTCTTCTCTGTCTCTAGCAAGCCAGCCAGGGCAACTAAAGTGCAGTAAAGTAAAATAAACAGATCTGCAAAGTGCTGAGTCCAGTCATTTTCCCCTGGAGAATCTGTGGGGCTCTGAGGCTTTACTTGGAATTGTAATTAACACCTGACTGCAGCATGTTTATGAACAAAGTAGAGGGAAAGAGAGAGAGAGATGTTCCAGCCTTGAACTGAATGGACTTGAGTTGTCTGAACTTTTATGGGCTAATTTGGCAGTGGCTGTGATTGAGTACAACACTGACAGGAAAAGGAGCTTGGGGCTTCTTGCCACCTCCTCCTCTTCCCTCCCTGAGCTAGTTCCTACTACAAAGCATGTGTTTCCATTTAACACTGGATAAGAGTCAATTGATGTCTGGGTTCTCATTCAAGTGCTTATTCTTCTGTGGTATTATTAACATTATTTTCCAGTTAGGTGTAGCTTACTTCTATCTCAGATTATCTTCATTTCTTATGATCGCATTGCAGCCGCAGGTTTTTTGAGAAATGTTCTGTCTATCCTATATCTAATTCTTTCTCCTGTTTTGTAGATAAAATCCCACAAGTTCTTACTGAATTAGAAAGAATGAATTAGAATTAGGATCAGAAAAAAATTGCCCACTGACATTAGCAATGACTCTAACAACTGAGAACATCCTGGTTTCTGTAATGTTCACCCCAGAACAGCTGCATGAGCACACCCACTGCAAACTCTCAGTCTTTCAGGGAGAGTTTATGTTTCTATTTTCCTCTTTGTGTTTGACTGACCTTAGCTAAGGAAACTCAATTCACATCATGATCTACTTCTATATTAGTTTTAGGACAGAATTTGGATTTTTGTTTCAAGGTTCACCAAAATGGAGTTTAAACTTCAGACTCCTGTTTTTTTACTATCACTCCTATAATATTTTAAAACACAGAAATCTGCTACGATTAACAGATTAATTTCCATCATCTTCAATACTTCCTTTCCTGAAACTCCTTTAGCAAACTGCCTGTTGCGCGAGGTGTCCTAATATATTAATCTTTTTGACAATTTACTACAGTTTTGTGTTATTAATAAAAACATATTTTCCAAGAAAGCCATGCCAAAAGGCAGTAAAAGTACACAAATTCTCTGCCCTTCTGCTCAGCAATTTTTAATCCTGGTATATATGGCACAGCTAAATGAGTCATATTGTCAAATGAATCAAAATTCTAACCTTCTTACAGAGCAGACAGAAAGCATAAAGCACTATGTGCTATACAGCAGTAATAAAAATAAACAAATAAGAAAATAAACGCCCTAATAATTTGACCAAATGAGCTTTTTGTTTAGCCTTTTTCCAAGTCACTAGGGTTTCCAGGAATTTGGTCAAATGACTGAAAATATAATCAGAATGATGGTAAACAGACCATCTATTTTATAAACATCTCTTTGGGCAATCAGTCAAACTCCAGCATAATGCATACTGTTTCAAAAATCTCAGATGGATTGCTTGTGGCATTTAAATGCCCATCAGCCACAGAACACGTCTGAGAAGCAGTTAGGGAACCATTTTCCTGGAGCCTGGTAAAAGGCTACTTATCTATCTGTTATAATTAGTGAGAGCTTCAATCTGGGAAGATTGCTACTGTAAATTTAGCAAAAGCATGTTAGGTCAAAGCCACACTATTAAGCAATTTTGCTGCTTCATTTTTTTCTAAACATAGGTTTCTTGCACTGACTGTACTGAGGCAAACACATACTAGGATCTTTAGAAATTCAGCACTCAGTCCAGCTTTCCAGACTTCACTGTCAACATATTTAACCCTGTAATTCAGTCATCAAAATCACAGTTGGAGTCATAGAGTCCACATGCAGATTTTGTATGTGTATGTATGTGAATTTTGTCGGGCCTCAGTGACAAGTTATAAGCAATATCACATCCTTGGTGCCTTGCATAAGGAGAAGTGGTGGAGTTTGTTAATGGGGTTTTTTGAGGGGGGAAGGGATGTTTATTTTCCTAGCTCCTTAGTATTCCTGTGAATAGAAATGTGTTGTGAATGAACCCACTACCCTCTTCAAAAATTTTCCATAAACAAAACTGCAGCTATATATTATACTCTACCTTAGGTGCTTCTCCCTACAGAACTGATCAATCTCAGACAAGATGGAAAATATTAGGAAAAAACCTTTTTTGTAAACTTTCTGATTAATCTTTAGACCTACCCATGTGTTCCCATCACAACATCCTCCAACAGTCACCATTTTGCTATATTGTCTAGAACCTAAGCAGCACAGTGCACCCTCAAACCTGACTCTCTTCTGGAGAATGTGACACCCTTAAGTGACAATTCTGCGCTGCACATATCAAGACTTCATAACCTCTTTGCAACTAACTCACGATTAATCTTTTCTTTCTTGGGCAGAGTGACTTACACCTGTTATTAGAGCTATGGGTTTAGGAATGCAATGAGCACCTTCATGTGGAAATTTGGCTGTGTGGACTGAAATCTGCTTTCATCAGTGTAACCTGTTAGAACCTTCAAAAGGTCTCTCCTGTTTATGCAACATACAGCATTTAAAAATTAAAAAAAAAATAAACTGAGAAACATTAGACAAAGTTACCATTAGACAAAGTTACCATTTTCTTGTTCAGTGTTCATATTTTGCCTTTAAGCCTACGGAAAGTGACACTGAAAAAATAAGCAAAAAATCATAACCTACAATTGAGTGGCTTAAGCCTAATTCTTCAGGCTTAAAAGTATATTTAATTTTACACATAACCACATTCTCATTGATGTTTCTTTAGCTAAGTTAAATCAAGAAGGTATTTGTGATTTTAAGTTTCAGCACTTGACAATTTTCAGGACCAAATAAGAGTCTGGTACTGTCATTTTACCTTTCCAGCTTCCCTAGTCCAGGACTCCCTTTTTTTTCCTCTGTGGAATTTGGAACAGACCTCCTCTGACACTGGACAAGAGCCTTTATTTCTTTATGGGATGATAGATAACTAGACAACAAGAAGAGTGGAAATGCCATCAAGAAATTGCATGTCTATGTTCAATTAAAATAAATTAAACTTGTTGTCCCTTTTTGGGATTGGATTAAAGGATTCCATTTACATTTATGAAAAGGAAATAGAACATTGCATTTATCCATCTACCTCCTTCACATTATTTTCACTGGTTACTTTAGCAGTAGGAAATGTCAAGAATGGCAGAGGAAGAGGTGGGAGTACAGCCCTCTCTGCCCCATACAGCAGTAAGCAAAATCAAGCAGTGTGGCAGGAAATAGCCAGCTGCATTTCACAGCCAGGATTCCCACTCCTCAGGCTGAGTCATCACAGAGCTGCCTCGAGTGCTGTGTCTCTGCCCCACTGCTCAGCTGAGATAGCAGGCTTCATCTGCTCAGCCCTGCTTCAGGAGCAGAGGAACAGAAATGCTGCTGGCCCTCTACCAGCCAGTGCCCACTACAGCCATGAAACAGACCCAGGCGTGCCCTCTCTGGGTGCACCTTCATGGTTTCAAAATAAAAATATGCCACAGCAAACAATGTATCCTCAACATCCATATGCTGTTCAAGAGCATTAAAACTATTCCAGCCTCCTTATCTGTTCCCTTCTAGGAGAAGAAATAAATGAGGTTTACATTAGATTATGTCTGACTAGTTGCATTGCCAAATGTTTGGAGACTAAAGTGCCTAGCAAAGCTCAAGTACATTGTGACACTCCTTGGAAAAATGGGGCTTTCTCAAGGTCTCTGCTGATTCTTTCCATTTACCTGACACTTACCTTAAATGCAACATGAGCAGAGGGAACTCTGCACTTCCCACAAGGCACTCAATATGTGAAGTGATCATGCCCATAGACAATCAGCACCTAAACCACACATAAGCTTTCAGAACAAAATCAATACTTTATGACCTAAAACAATTCTGTAAGCCAGGACAGATTTTGGGAAATTAGAATAATAAGCTGCCTGTGAATAGCTCCACTAATTAAGAAAGCAGCTGCATTTGTGCAACTGTTTCTGGGGTTTTGCATGCAGACACTATTTTCTGACATATGGGAGGGAAATGCAAATTCTACACTTGCCACATATAGAGTCCCAGTCAGATCTAACATCAATACTTGGTTTGAGTCCAGTTTGTTTGAGATTTGAATAAATTACTATTTTCAAAAAGCCACAACTGAATTTCAGATAGCAGCACTATAAGATGTATGGAAATGCATATGTAGATTATGGTGAGAAGGAAAGTAGTTTTCCTATGAGACCTCGTGTGTAGGGAAAAAAAGTTGTTCTGTATATTTACAGAAGGAAAAGTGGTACAGGAGAATGGTATCTTTTGGCTAATTGCAGCATACATCTGGGAAAATTAAAATAACTAAAAGATGTTCAGCATCTTGAAAAAACAAAGAAATATGTTTCCCAGGTTACTAGCCTATAAAAAAAAAAGAAGGCACAAAAATGAACTCAGACCCTGCACTGCTCCATGATTGCTCTGGATTGAAAGGGCTGAGTGGAAGTTCAAAATTATAAAGACTGTAAAATACAAGAGAGAGGTGAAAACCATAGAAAATAAGAGGAAAAGTTCTGTTTCAAAAGACTTCCCAGTAACTCCTGCATACACACATTTCCCTTTCTTAGTTAAGAGCTGCTTTCTGGTGCTACAGCCACAGTCTCCCTTCCATCTCTGTTGTCACTGATCTGAGGCTTTCTTCCCATTGTCAGATGGCACATGCCATGTGTCAGAAAATGCTTTTTTTGGTTTTTTTTTTTAGATTAAATTAAAACAAACTTGAGTCCACCCAAGAGGCATTCTGTCCCAGCTGTACTTCTGCTCTGTTATGCCCTCTGTTCCAACCATTCCGGAGACAATAAAATGTCTGAGGATGGAGAGACACACTACTTTTTAAGTAAAACCATATGTATCATGTAAAATACTCAGGACAGAAGCAAGAGGGGTTTATGAATATCAGCTGAAAGCAGCCTCACAGAGCAAGTGCCAATATTTACATTTCTATTGCTTAACATTGTTTGGGTTGGAAATTATAGCAGTTTTCTGATTAACTACCTGCAGGCATGCACCAGTTTGACCTTTTGCAGGCTAAATTGCATGCACTAAATTAAATTTCCCTCTCTCTCTCTTACTGAGATAAACAGGGCCAGTTACATGACTCAGGCTGCCCTTTCCCTCTTGCCATTCCATATGCAAAGTCAATCCTAGCCAGTTAATCCTCTAATTTAAGAGCAGACTTCTGTTTTTTTGTACGTGATTAGAAGGATTTTGTTTCTTTTAAGTAGTTGTGAGTCAATAATTTGTATTCAGAAAGAAGATCTAGTAGCATCAAAATAACATTTTGTTAAAAGTTGAAGTTTCCTACTAAAGAGAAAAAAATTAAAAGTTTCCTAATAAGGTTTGTGTGAGTACTTCAGAGGTAAGTAAATGAACAAAATTCATTTTCAACCTTATAAATTTAAGGAAACAGTATCATCAGCTACAATGGCTGCTCAGCATACTTCTCCAGAGAAAGTAGAGACAAAAAAAACCAAAGGTGAGAAGAAAATACCACATTTAGCAGGTGATCAGTTGTTAATAGGTTAGAAACTCTTAAGTCAAATCTAGTCATTCACATTTTCAAATGCTAGTAACTAGTTTGAGAAATATTTAAACTGTATCATTACTCAGACATTCTCATTATATCCTCAATTGAAATTATGCAGATCAAGGACAACTTTCCCAAAATTAGAAGTTATTCTGAGACCAACCACACATACTTAGTAGTAGTTATTCCTCAGAGAATCATAAGGAAATATAATCAATTTTCAGTTTACATTGCTGAATTAACAGAGACAATGATTACAGCAAAAAGGAACAGGTCAGTTTGTTGAAGAAAACAAAAATCTTTTCTTTTTTCAGTGGGAACTAGGAAAAGTTTGTGTTCCACTTCATTCTGTGGTGAAAAATGTTCTGTTGCTACACTAAAACCAAGGAAGGGACTCCATGTTTTGTACAGCAAGAGACACATCACTTCAGAGAGGAAATTCTTCCTCTGCAAAGGCAATTCCAGACACTGGTTTTGAATATGTAGGATAGGAAGCAGCCAGAATTTCCCAGTAGACCTCATAATGTCTGAGTTTGTACAGTGAAAACTTATAAAGCTTATATTCTCTGCCATAACATGGCTCAGAGAAAGCACAGATCTATTTTTGGTCCAGCCAGCAGCAAACTCTATGCTGTTGTCAGTTCTAGAGGTGACTGGCTAAGCCTCAGCTGACTGTAGTAGTGTACCATCAGCTCTGCAGTCAGAATGAAACTTCAGAAGAAAAAGCTCTTTAACAGACTCCACTGCTCAAATCAATCAGCTCAGGATCTTTCAAAATTTTCCATAGAATGGATTCTTCTGGGGAAATAATTGGCAAAAACTATTTACTGCCACTCTGATGAACTCTTGTCATAACCACTTCTCTCCTCCCTTTTATAAAACAAATAAAACTATGCTTGCAGCTTATCACAATTGATTTCCCAGAGAATTGTTGGTTGGAAAACATTTATGTGTTTGCTGATGTTTTGATAAAGGTTCTGTTTGGTTGTGTTTTCCTAAATTTCTAGTTAAATACTTTCTGGTTTTTTTCTAAAGGATTCAGGTGGTCTAAGTTTACCCTACACTTCATCTTCCTTTTCTGCACAGGTTCTCTCAGTGAGAAAAAGAACAAGAGACAGCATGAGATGAGCAAATACTCCTCCTTCAGCTATAAATCACAGTTCGAAAATCTCAGCTCTGCTTACCTGATATAAACAAAAGCAGATGGCAAATCCCATATTTACTATGAATGCATTAGAATTTATAGAACATAACTATTTGCTTATACCAGTACTGTTACATTTTACTAGCTCTTTTTATTAGTATGTATCTGTGGGGTAAAAAGCATTCTAAACTGATCAAAAGAAACCAATTATCATGCAAGAAGATTTCTTTAACTGCAAGACTACTTGTCATTTGTTACATGGACATTCTGCCCAAGAACATAATGGCATATATGATCAGTTTTTGTCAAGATCTATAGGCATACATTTCCATGATCCCTGAAGTACCACCTATACAGAAGTACTGTTTTTCTCTATATTGTTTTGCGGACATCCCTAATGTATCTGCTGTGAGATAATAACCTATGTTTCTTAATTTGGTAAATCTAAGAACAAAGCTAAACAAAAGGGTCATATTCTCACTAAATACTGCAAAAAGCCTGCATGTCTTGGCTATGATTTGTACCTGCTCATCCTAGAAAATTATTTGGCCCAAGAGTATACTGCTCTGTTATAAGAGCCAAGGAAGGTCCTGTCGAGACTGTGAAGTCAGAGAAAAATTACTCTTCTCTCTGTTTAGCAAAATTTATTCTCAAAACAAAAAATAAAAATGATGACTTAATTTCGGTTTAGTTGCTCTACTCTAGTACACATTCATAAATATTTCTTTTTGTTAATGAGTGTACCTTTAGAGACATGTTTCATTTATTGTATATAAACATACATGAATTTTTTATCAGCTGTGGGTGCCCATAGATACCACAATGAGCCACAAGCAACAGAACCAAAACTCAGACACCATGCAAGGCAAGGGAAATTTCTAGGAGATATCATGACTGAAAATATAAAAGTTGCACTTTCTGAGGTCATATCCTATGACTTCAAAGATTCCACAAAACTGACCCTGCTGGTCCTTGTTAGCCTTAGGCAAAAGGACCAGGAGGAAAAGAGACTAAACAGGCCCCAATGGAAATAATTTTGAAAGGGAAATTTAGGCAAACTGATGCTAATCAGCATAGCTGATAAATTTATCCTGGGGAGTTCTGGTAGACAGCCGTCATAATTTGTTTAGCCCAGTGTTCTTAATGCAGCTTCACACCATTCTCCTTTCTGTTATACCAAGAGACAATGAAATCTTTTAACTCTTTATTTACAATTTTGCAAGTCATTACTAGATCAATATACCAGAATCATACTGAACAAAGCTCTTCAACTTGTCTTTGACTTGTTTTCACACATATCTGTAGGTATGTATTTCTGTGCAGTAAATAAAGCCATAGAGTTTTATAATCCATATTATTGCATTATTTTTTTATGTACATATAGTGCATTAAACTTGAATTCTGCTGTCCAATGTTTTGCAATATCCTAATTTCAGTTTGCAAACATTAAAGGTGTACTTGTTTCTATAAAACAAGTTAACAGAAAATTAAGAAGGCAATTAAATAAAAAATATACAATATTTTCATTTTTATTCTGGTTGCATTACTCCTGTAATATGTTACAGCCACGTGGCACATACCTTGGTGCCTGTAGGATGTATGTAAACCATTTCTATGTCTCAAAAAAGTCCTATCAGGGGCCTGGGGTACATGGTTATCCCAGGAACCACCCAGGAGTAGCCCTTGAGTCGGTAAGAAAAACACACAAATCTTAACCTTGAGGCAGGATGCATATGTTTTTTTCTTTCTAGACCTCTCTCCACCCACTGCTTTTCACATATGCTTGCACTTCTGACCTGAGCCTCCAGCAGGGTTTGTGGAATTCGTACTGTATGCCACAATGTGTCTGTGTTACTGTATTTCCCAACAAGGCTCTTGCCTAGTGTATTTCTTATGTCTTTTTTTTTTTTTTGAGACATTGTATCCTTTTGCAATGGAAATAAATTATTACAGTTCTTGAGTACTGTTCCACTTAAGTTTTATTAATTAGCTAGAGATGAGGCAAGCATCCTTTCACATAACTCTCATGGACCCCAGGTTGAAAGTCAAAAGAGCTTTAGCCTCTTGAGTAATACCTTGACTACCTGATAGCTCCAGCAGCTGAGAGATTTGCTTCCACAGCACAGATTCTGATAGTGTAATGCAAGGGAACTGAAACTGAATAAGCAGAGGATGGTATCTTGGGCCTATGGAACTAAGTGACAAAATTCTCATTGCTCCAAAGAGCAGAAACTTTAGTTTAGGATTCCAAGACAGCGCAGAAGATGTGAACAGTTCCTCCATCACAAATTTTCCCCTTTCCCTTTTCCTGGTTTTCTTCTACTTAAATTGTTAAGAATTGGAAGGAGCAGAGGTATTTCCTTCTGTGGCACCAAGATTTATACATGAAAATACTACATCATAAGCATCTACATAATACTTCCAATATTTCCAAGAACTGGAATACGCATTTCTGTCCTGGAACTGAATGTGAAAAGGTGTAACCACCCAACCTTTTCTTGCAGGAAATGTGTGCCTTTCTGGGACAGGGATCTTGAGCAAAGGTGAGCAGAACAGGTTCAAGGGATTAACAACATAGATCAAGTAGCTTCTGCTGTCCTCATGACAAGAAGACTCAGGCTCACATGGCTATCTGCCTGTACTCAGGTTTCCAAGATGAATACCCACTTTTTGCCTGTCTAAAGACATCCTGAGATGCAAGTAAAGCAAAAAATGGGAAGAGAACATATATGTTATAGTTCCTTCTAATTTCTTACTTCCAATAATCACTTACCTTTACTTTTCCTCAACTGGCCCATAAGAAAAATGGGGATAAATCCTGCCCATCTCCTAGGAATATTAAGAGTGCGACCTCAAACATGGTCATTATCTCTGTGTGCTAAACTCTACACTAGCACCCGATGCATGTGATCCTCAGATTAAATACTCTTCAGTTTTAAGGAGCAATATAAAGGGTGGCACAGAAGAGCACTTGGTAAATTTCTCTGAACACAGAGAACCAGAGCAGAAACTTGTAAAGTAAACTGCATGGGAACATAAAGGAAGAGTCAGAAATTTAACCTAGATCTTTAGGAAATCTGTTCTTTTACCATCAAGCATATTGCTGTGGAGAAACAACTTTTATCTTTATTGCAGACTCTTGGCATAAGATTGAACAAGTAGAAAAGCTCTCATTTCTTCTGAAAAAGGACAGAGGATATAATGCTCTCTTGCAAGAGTTATAAGCTCTTTTGCCAAGCGCAGAGCAAAAAAGCAGAATTAGTACATGAATTAATGCTATCACTGTGCTAAAAAAAATTAATCCTGTGCCATTTAAATGTTCTCACAGGCATATTTTTTAGCCCTTACAGATGGGTCTTGGCAATTAGAGACTGAGTCAATAAGCTCCAAACTAGTAAAATTCCAATTGCAGAGCCAGGTATATGAGGTGATCATAGGAGTTAATAAGCCAGGGGACAAGCTATACTGGCAAGTGTAACCTTTGACAGGAGGGTCAGAAGTCACAGGGAAAATCTAGAAACAAACCAGCTTCTTAAATTTTTTGCTGGGTTACAGGAGTGAACTCTACCTGCTATGTTTGTTTTTGCCTGGAAACAAAAATCTTCAGTTTTGCTTAAGCTGCAATGACTGTTTCAACTCCTGCCATAGACAGATATTAGGCTGCGATAAGAAACCTCTCATTTAAGGTACAATGTTGGTCATGTCAAAGGAGAGCTAACAGAAGAAAGAAGAAACAGATGCAGTTTTTCACCAGTTATAAAACTGAGGCTTTCATTCATATTCTTATATTGGCTCTTAAAGGCCACATCCTTCACTTTCTATACATATTTAATGAAAGCTTGGCAAGAGAGTAACTTTTATCTCAAATACCTGGTTATGTATAAACACTTCTACACTATGTTTTCAAGTCTACAATTAAGCCCTAACAACCTGAAATTAAATTTGTTTAGAATTAAACACAAAATTCCAGAATAAGATTATTACTGCTCTAATACCTGCATCTCCAGAAGGGTTATATAGATAACCCCACCTGACTCACAAAGCTAGCCAGAACACTGGAAATTACGAATATTTTTCATGAAAATGGTGGCAAATTAACTCAGAACAAGAATATTCTCATATAACTGACAGCTAATTCTGAAATAATGAATGCATTTAAGAGTAACAGTTTTTAATTGCAAACTTAAAAGGCAAAATAAGCAACATGCTGAATAAATTGTTCATTCTGAATGATTCATCCAAATCTAATATCTGTCTCTACAAATATTGTAACAAGGCATAATCAGTCAGTATAAAACACCAGAAAGAAACAAGGCACAAAAAAAAGAAAAGAAGCTGTATTGCTGCTGTTTCAGTACCAAAGGACAGACTTCATAACTCTCTAAAAAGTCCCTTCTAGATTCAGATGCTCCTGCAAAAGCAGAATTTAAACTGCATTTTGCTGCCATGCATCATGGCAGAGACCCACAAGCTCAAATGTTGTCCGACCCTAAAGGCAAAATGAGATGCTTATTCTTTCCTCATTTTTAAGCCTCTTCCCTTTGGAAACCCAGAGCCAGAGGTGTGGGGGGAAGTCGCTGACTCAAGTTGCTGTGTGAGCAAAACCTACAGGCTCCACATTGCTGCTATATATGGGCTGGGGGGAAAGATGATGGGCCTGTCTCAAAAGAGCCGCCAACCATCACGTCTGAGAGCTCCTCTCAGGCGTCCTCAGCCTAAACATTTTATGGGTAGGGGGTCGCAGGTCACCAACTGTCAAAACAGAGCACAAGTCACGCTGCGCACCCGCGAGGAAACCCAGCAGACGGCAGAGCCGGAGTTCAGGGGCCGCGCTGCTCTACACGCACCGCAAATGGCGAAGCTGCCCTTAAAAAGTAACAGGCTTCCCTCCCTAAATCTTTCTGATTTTTACAAGTAGAGCTCAGAGTTAAGTGGGCGTGTGTTTTAAAAGATCAATCCACATGTGGAATTAGACTACTCTAAATGTCTCTTTTTTTTTTTTTTTTTTTAATGGAGGAAAACAACCACCAAACTTTGAACTGCCAAATTTAACCAGCAGCAAACTCCAAAGCACCAGGTGGTTTCATAAACCCAAAGGTTCATAAATCTTTTCTTTAAAGTTTCCAATTTCAAAAAAGAGCTTGTTCTCTTTGTGGTTATTTTTCAATTTTTCTCCCTCCCTCCTCCTTCTTTCCTGCCTTTGGGCGGATGACCTGCCAACCCCTGACAGTCTTTTAAGCTTGCCGTTCTGGCTCCTGCTGACGCTGCTGGAGACAGGCTGCCCACTCATGGGGCAGCAAGCCGTGGGCATGACTTCATCCATGGGGAGGAATCACTGGGAAAGGGGCTGCACAGGGGAGCCATGCTTTCTATTTTTAAACACTGCCTGTCGCATAGCTCAGGAGTGCAAAGAGTTCAAGTGTTCAGTAAATCTGTTCTCGCCACCGCTCAGGCCTTTAAAGCAGTAATAGTTCTAGTAATCGAGGCAGTGTAGTCATCAGTCTCCTCAATCTACAGCCCATGGGCTACATACAGTCCATGGGAGCAATTCATCTGTCCTGTGGGGTAATTTGGGAGGCTGCCAAGTGCAGGCCAGGGAATCAGGGTTGGATGAATCACTGGTGGCTTGTGTTTAGTATGGACCTTCATGAAAGATGACAGCTGGGAAAAAACTTCCAAGCAGAGCAAATCATTTGCCCTGCACCTTTGCTTCTGCTGTATGAGAAATGCCACTGAGAAAGGCAGCTGTCAGGCATAGCATGAGGTCTTCTTGTGGCCAGAGCCAGCTGATGGCTGTTATGCTTGTGGGAGTATATAGGGATTTTACCTATGCATGTATACAGTGAAGCATGTATACAGTACACTCCGAGGAGGCACCAAACTTTCTGTAGTTTCTGTGATGTGAGCAGAGCTGCCATAAACAGTCCTTCTCCAATGTTAAAAGAAGTCAGCAAAAAGGCCAGATACTGCTCTTTAAGTACTGCTCTGTAATCAAAAGACACACAGAGACACTCTCCACTAAATCTTCTTAAACTGAAAGAAGACAAAGCAGCAAGAGTGGAAGGAACATTTATAGATTTCTGGCTTCTTTCTTTGTTTCCTAATTACTCTCTAAGATCAGCCCACTTTAACATATGCCTCAAATTATGCAATCACAAAATCACTCAGGTTAGAAGGGCCTCAGAGGTCACCTAGTCAATCCCCCGACAGCAGCCTGCTCCCGTTGCTCTATGCATTCTCTTGCAGAAAGGCAGCATGGAGAGAGAGCTGCAGAAACAGCTGTGGAACCATTAACCTGCTTGCTTTACCTAAGTCAGACAGATGGGAATCTTTAGCCCATTACCACGTCTCTTATTTAGAAACAGCACCTAACACATGGTTTGGTAGGGACATCACACACAACCGCTCAACTGTGTCGCAGATCTGGGTGAGGGTAGGTTGCTAAACCTCCCTACTTGATGGGTAAGAGTGCTGTCTGATCAGATCCAGTATACAAAATGACATTGCAGTTCCTTAGAGATGACTTGGTTATTAGGAAATTTCCTATGAAGCCCCCAGGTAAATATCAGCCACTTCTATTGCTGAAGCTAATGAAGCAAAAGTGTTGCAGAATGTGATCAAGGCGACACAGGAATATCAGTATCAGAGGATACCATGATACCGTGGGATTACACGGCACAAGCTTGATCTAAATACTCCTTCTGGGGTTGAGATTATTCACTCCTGTGGCCTGTGCCATGTTAGCTGATGAGGTATGGCACTGGTCTACAGACATGAAGCTGGGTGAAGCAGTGATTTAGGTACCAGCAAGAGTCACCTAAGTCTTTCTGTCAATCCTTCAGCTAGGCAGTATTCTTCCCTTTGGAATAAGTGTTCCTCACTTTTTATTGCAGCTTTCTTTCAACCACTTTCATCCCATGTCTCTACCCTCCTCACATATACAAATATACGCATGCCTTGCCAGAAAATCAAAGAAAACTACCACTCTTTTTAAAAAAGAGAAACAAGAACAGCTTTCATGTTTCTCATGTTTTATGCTGTTGTAACTGCATTTGATATAGTCCCATGAGCAGACCTTCCAATAATAATGACTAAATCTACTTTTATTTTGTAGGCTATTTAGGAGCTATTTGGAGCTGTAACCACAGTTATCCAGACAGCTCTCACCACATACATGTGGTATTATTTTACTCAACCTCCTGATTCATTAAATGTATTTCCAGCTCCTAAGTTTATTATTATTCCTCTGTGGCATCTTCATATTGATTATAATTTCAAAATTCTCTGCTGGAGATCAATGAGTATCCACTAAATTAGGTGACAGTTGATGGGTATAAAATTGAAATGATGCAACTTTTGCTGTCTACAGTCATCAAAGTAATTAAGATCTCTCCATCTCTCCTCACTCACTCTTTAGAGCTAGCTCTGGTTCTGTGTTGAACTGTAGGTAAAGAAACAGGAAAGCAGACATCTCATGGGCAAGCTAGACAGCGATGGCAAACATAGCATCTAAAATCTTACAGCATATTGGCTTATTTGACAAAGAAGCTATTATTTTGTGCCATAGCTCCTCCAAAACCAGAGTCCAGTCTTCCCTTAAGTCAGGAGTGTTACGGTATTGCTCACTTGATACTTTGTCTTTGAGAATTGTAGATCTTGTCGAGAAATAGCTCTCAGACTCAACAAAAGAGGTGACTTGGGGCTCATAAGCATAAAACAACATTACTAAAATCAAGTTGAAATGACAGACTCCTCAGTGATACAAGTCATGCTCCAGCTTTCATAGTGAGGCCAGAACATCAGGTTTCTCCGGCTTCAGTATTACTCACCCACAGATAAAAACCATTGACAGATACAATTTTATGTTGCTCTTTCTCTGAATGGACAAATTCCAAAATGAATGCCAGATTTGGATTTGGCCGGTAGGGATCTATGGCTGTGCTAGTAACTTAAATACCTGTAGCCCAAATTGCACTTAAGCATATCTGAAGAACATTCCTGGGTTCTAACTGCAGCAAGCCAGTTTCCAGAGTCCCCTGGGCAGAACAGCATGCCAGTATTTTGCATCAACTAATCTTTTTAAGTATATGAAAATATTAAATCCCTATCTTTTCACCTGTAAAAGACTCTAGTCATTTATATATAAATAGATACATATATAAGGCATCCCTTCTCATTCCACCACATGCTGTGATAAAAGATAGGAGCAGGATCTCAGACCTGACAGAATGCACACTGGGTCTTGGTGGAACTAGGCTTGGATATGGGACTCATTGTTTCCAGAACTATCCAGCAACCTGGTTGACACCCTGAGGGAATGATACATGCCTCCTCTTTATTACAAAGCCTGTTCCAGAAAAATATCAGAGTAGCTGGTAGCAAACAACTTCAAGGGAATGTGACATGTAATTCTTGTCCTGCCAAGAAAATATATACATTATTAATAAAGATCTTCTTGTCTGATAACATTTTAGATAGCTATTAGCAGTGAGATAGATAACTATTCTCAGTTTTGCTAAACCCCTATGTGGATTTTGCAACACGCAACAGTGTACTTCCAATTGCTAAAATTCTGAACTAAGATCACAAATTAAAATGAGTTAAGAAGTCTTTGCCAGGAAAAGGAGTTTCATGTTCTTGAGCAGTAGATCAAAGTGACAGTTAAATGACTTCCCTATTACCTTCCATGTTCATGCAAGTAATATTCATTAGCAACAAGATTATAAATGAGGCAAAAAAAAATTGTTTCCTTATCATTCTATCTTTTCTTTGCCAAACCCTGTCAGTGTTCAAAACAGTAGATTTCACTGCTCTTCAAACTAAGGATCTGAAACGTAATTCTTCCGTAAATCTACAGGAGCACATTTTAGCAGAGGAGCTCTATCAAGCTTCATCCCACAGACTGAACTAATTCAGAATCATGTCAAACTATCCTGGGGGAGACCATGGTATTTCTCTAACTCTGGCCACAGGATCCAGTATGCTAAGTGTATGACCTATTGAGAAAAACAGTCCAAGTTCACTTGACAACTAAGAATAGCTGGTCTTCCATCAACACAAAGTTCTCAGTGAAAGGAAGCTAAGAGCAGCCATATCCCCCATTCTATTGCTTGCATAGAACCTTACTCTGTCAGACATTGCAAACCAACATGAACTGTGGCCTTCTAGTTTTTCATCTAGTTTTTCATCTTTAACTGAGTCTGACACCTATTACATGCAGTAAGCCTGTTAATCGGGTTTGCATGCACACATGCTTGTGGAGGAGGTTTCTAGTGTGCATATGACTAGATGTGTCTGTGAAATAAATTTCTGGACTGGTCCAGACCATATGTCCAGAACAAAATGAGGAATGTGTATGAGTTGTGTGATGCGAGAATGGGCATCATTACTTCTAGATACATGAAGACAAGTGGCAGACTAATGGATTTTGGGAGGTCAAAGAACCTTTCGTTCTTCATGTGTTGTCACAGTAGGACATGAATAGAACATATGTAACAGTTGAGAAAGGAAAACCAAAGCCAGTACAAATTAAATAGGGCTTATGTGTGGATGATCCTGAAGGAATGAAAACAGACATGCAGAACAGAGCATGATTTTATGTGCAGGTTATGCACATGACCTATGACTTTGTATACAGGCAAGTCACACTCCATCAGAGCTATAGAAATAGTCATAGTTCCAAAGGTATTAGAAGATACAATGTTAAAACTCTTCCTGCAGAAATAGCTACATGTGCCTTACTGATTTCATCCAAAACCTCTAGAACTCATCCCACAATACCTTAGATCTATCACAAAGCAGAAACACTGGGGACATATTCCCACAGAAAACAGAACAAACAGAATCACAAGCAGTATATTTTTCCTAAGGGTTTTGTGCTATGTTCTTTTAAGCTTCCACATTCATTTTGAGGCATGTGTGTGCAATGTGGTCCTGGACAATGTGACAGCAATTGTATCTGCTTTTATTCAGAGGCTAACAGCCCTTTCTGAATTGATGTTCTTAGGAAAAAGCCTTCAGACTAACCATATTCCTCTACAAAATCTCCAGTGGAGAACACTGAACACTCACATGGGCCAGATATGTTAGTTCTATCTCTTGCTGATTGGTCCTTTTACTTATCTTTTTAAAAAAACTTCCAAGTTTCATTTCAGAAGGCAAAAAGCAATTTGAAATTCTCTTCAGATGTCAAGGATTTTTGTTGTCTTTTTTCCTCCTCACAGATTCATGTTCTGAAAAGAAGAAAAATAGAGAAAGGAAAAAAAAAGATAAGGGGAAATTTTTTTTAGCCTTTAAAAGATATGAGGGATCTAAATTAAAAACCTTTGTGCAGTGAAAGGTGGCTGGAGGGAATGTATAAGAATAGTCAGTTACTGCTGGCATGTTTACAGGCTTTGAAGGTTCTTCACATCTAGCTGAGTGAGAATGGTTAAGAGCAGCTCTACCTCACACTAAGATTTTATGGCATTAATGAGGTCTTTATTAAACCAAATACCTGCAGGTTCTGTTACTGCCAATGTAGTTACAAATCCTTCATACTTGTTCATACAAGGCAAAGAGCAGAATTGGAGCACTGTAGAAATGACTGGCCACTTTGCCTTTTTATTCTTGTGATCACTATTTCTAATAAGTAAGAGTTTGTTTCTGCTGACACTGCTTAAAATGGAAAAGGTTTGAATTTTTGTTTGTCTGTATTTTCTTTGTTTTGTTTTTTATTTTTTAACAGACATAGATTTGTGACAAATGTAGTAAAGAAGGTTTTGTGGAAGATAAACTGTCTACAACAGAAGAATTTTTGAGTTACATTAACTGATTTACCTAAAAATTCTTTTTTCCCCAGAACAAGTCTGGTGTAAACTGAGAAAAAACCCTTCTGCTGTCTTTTCATCCCAATTTAATTATTCAGAATTGTCAGCTCACAGCTATGTGCAAATAATGGATCCAGCTACAGGATATGTCTACACACGAACTCAAGAGCCATAATCGAAAAACGTGCTGCAAGCTCATACCACACTTCTTTAATTTTGAAAGCCAACATGAAATACCCTTTTGTTCCACTGTTATAAAGATGAGAAATAAATATTCAAAAAACTGAGATATTCTGTTGTTTGATCATCATTAATTGTAACCTGGCTCTCTTTCTCCTACATATTACTGAAATATTTTTTAATTATAAGATTTAGAGTATATCACAAATCTTTAATACTATGATTTTATCCCTCACAGCAAAAGTGAATGCAAAAATGTACTATTTTAATACAAATCTCTTCTCTGCTTTTTAAAGATTGATTAAAAACTCATAAGTTTAAGGAGGTTGACAGTGTACATGGTCAGAAAAGCTGAATATTTGTACAGAATTTGTACCAGGTTATTGGGGGTTTTTTAAAATAAAATGATATCATAATTTGAATAATAATTCAATCCTTTAAGTAGAATTACTTTTATTATATACATTTGTTTTAATTAACTACTTCTGTTTAGCTTATTCATTTTATGAAGGATACAAACAAGTTAATTTTATTCACTATAAAAATTTTATATTTTCTGGGGTCTAGAAGGTGGGATGGTATGATGTGTTTCACAGGTATAAAGCCAAACACTCCTGAAATATTCTCCACAGAAATATTAGTCCTTAGCCTTGAAACCACAGGCAAATCAGAAAATCTATAAGGAGAAAATGATGCAAAGATTGTGCTGCACTCTACTCCCTCCTATTGGGTTGTTGTTGTGTTTTTTTCCCAAGGAAGACTGTAACAATATCAAGGCCTTCAAGCCTTGGGAAGAGCTGTGTTTGAAGAGTAGCTCAAATAATGATTTTATAATCACACTTCAAAAAAATAAAGTAAAATACATAGATAAAACAGGCAACTATTCCTTTGCCTCTTCCTGTTTATGCAAAAATCCACATCTAATGAAGCAAGTTGCACGGTTTATTTGATGTTACTGCTCCTGCTCAGCCATGAAGCTGAAGTGTCAGCCACTTACAATGCCCAGGCACTTCCGAAAATGGCAATGTCATGACATTTCCATGGTGACTTTGGCCTCAGCTTTGTAAATCCCACAAGATCAGGTTACAAACTGAGGACTTAGGAAATGAGTAAGAAAGCGCTAAAGGAGAAAAACTATGATTATATGCAAATATATTCATTAGAGAAGAGATTGAACAGAAATGCACTTTCAGTACTTTTTTAATGAATTTTTAAACATAAAGAATGTGCTGCAGGTGTGCAATTTAATGTATCTGACCTTTTAAGGACTGGTTAGAAACATTTGCTACCAAAAATTTTTTCTTGTTTATTCTCTATTTCTGTTTAAAAATGTTTCCTTAAAAGCTTAATCTGTTTTCACTTTTATTGACAAGCATTTATTTCTTCTTTACTTTATTACTTAATGTCCAATATAGCCATCAGCTATAAGTTTTGAAGTTATAAGTAAATCCTGCCAGACACCCTGGAATAGGTGACAACCTCTGGATAGAACATACCACTGCCTGTGCCTGCTATATATA
>VWYI01021374.1:0-38929 GCA_013399455.1 Anthoscopus minutus
AATAACCAAGAAGGGGAGGGAGTGAAGAACCTCCCCCTTACAACCGCCAACCGGAGATTTTCAGAAGAAAAAAGTATAAAAAGCTGTACCTTATGAGAAGGCGTCACAGACCGACTTTTGAGAGCCTGGACTCTGTCGGCTGCCCAACGCATTGTATCCTGTCTCTCTGTTGCTTGCAAATTAAACAAATTAATTGCATTGGCCTTCGTCCCTTGTCTATTATTTTTGGGACCCAATTTTTTAATATCTACCTATAACAAGTTTGACATAGTGCTAGTAAATGCATGTAAACTTCTAAAAAAGTAGAGATTTTGCTGCATAATGCACTTTACTTTCTCTGTTAGTTAATTCAAAGTGAATTATAGAACATACACTAGGTGTACAATGACAGTTCCAGATCACAATTAATGTACTATCTCATACATGCTTTTTGAGTAATAGTGAAGTTGAGAGCCTCTAATCATTAAAGAGGTACAGTCTGTTCAAAATTCAGATGAAGAGATAGATTAGTACTATCACTTCATTAATTAGCACTCTCATTTGTTTGACTTTCAACACTAAATGCAATAAATGAGATGATGCATAGAGAATACTGCATTATAGTTAACTGTAGCTGCGGTGTCTGACTTTATTTAGTTACAGAGCAATGCTCTGTTCCTCCAGAAATTTTGCTGTGAAATTCAAATAGCATAATTGGTCTGAGTTAATTGTTTCTTCTTATGGCCAGGCTTCTCAAAATGAATGCTTGTCTTAGGTTGTAATGCAAGATGTAACCAAAAGTATGTATTCTATTACCATCTGTTAAAAACAGGTGGGGCAGTGTTCTTTATGTCTTCCATGACCCATCCTCCCTCCAGGGCATTATCTTCTGTTAATGGGCCATTGAGTCTCATTGCATGACTGATAAAATTACATCATCCCATTGTGAGATGCTCCACCCAGGGGGAGAAGCCAGGCATTCCTGCCTGGATATAGTCAGGGATTTGGAGTACCACAGTCAGCCTTTTCCTACTGGATTCCCAGAGGAAGATCAAACTGTTCTACATCACCATTGATCCTTCAGAGGAAAAATACACCCTTCTACAGGAACATTGCTTCAACAGAACCATGTCTGTCACTCCAGGAGGACTGCAACCACCATTTAATCGGACTGCTACCAACACCCTGGCCAACAGTGTCAGGTTGTATTCTGACTCTATCAGTGTTTTTATACTACTGCATTATATTTTAATTTTCCTATTAAGTTGTAGTTTTTGTAGTTTACATATGCTAGTAAAGAACTGTTATTCCTACTCCCATATATTTGTCTGAGAGCCCCTGAATTTCAAAATTATAATAATTCGGAGGGAGGGGATTTACATTTTCTATTTCAAGGGAGGCTTCTGCCTTCCTTAGCGGACACCTGTCTTTTGACACGGAAGACAATGCTAAAACATTTTGGCAAGAATTTCCCCAGTGTAGTGGGGTTGACCAGTTTTGAGTTTCCTGGCCAACACACCAAATAATGTGGTGGGTTTCGTGCTGGCTAAAATCACCAGTGCACTTACTCATTTCTTGCTGTGAGATATGGTTTAGGAGGAGGGCAAAACAGGCTCAAAACTTAAAAGCTATGAAGAAAACTTTATCAACAGAATTAAAAGTATAATAAGAACCAGAATGAAACCTTCAGAACACTTTTCGTCCCCCTGCCCAACTTTTCCTCTTTCCCAGCTGGCAACGTAGAGACAAAACCTGGGATTTTAAATCAGTTACCAACTCTATAATAGTCTTTCATCAGTTCTAGTAGGGAGGGGAGTTTCTCTCGCCATGCCATGGAGACTTCTCCACAAGAAAGGGTTCTCTTGTGGCTTTTAATTTCCATGAGTAGCAGCTGCTTGGGAAAAAAAATCTGCAATTGTGAAACTCCTCCCATTCTCACAACCTTCCCACAGCTGGGTTAATGGGCCATGAAACTATGGGGTACTATTTTAAGGATGAGCTGTTCAAAAGCAAAGGTTCTCTTCCTGGGGGCAAAGGGTCTTCATAACTCTTGTCTCTCTCTCTGTTCAAGCTCTGTTCTCATGTGATCACAGCTACTTCTGTATCTGCTTTGCTTCATTATGGATGCTTCAGCTCATGTCTACAGTTTGAGCACTCCATTCTCCCAGGCTTCCTCATGAATTAAAGGGGATATTTTAGTGTATCATAGTCCATCTCCATGGCCTTACCAAAAGAATTTTCAGCACAAATATTAGGGCATCTCCTCATTCTCCTTCCATCTGGGACTCGACTCCTTCTTTACTGACCTTGGTATTTTCATTTTGTCTTTCTATGTGTTATCACTCTCTCCTTTTCTCTACCTTGGGAGAGGATAAAAATCTGCAGGTCTCATCTGCTCAGTGAAAGAGTTAATACCTTGCTCAGTCCTGTAGATGGTCATGAGGGTTTCTGATGGGCAGTGGCTGAAGCAGTCACGGTGATGGATTTCAGGCCACACTGGGCTCCTCCCTCTGCCCGGCACCTGCTGGTGGGGCCATGGTGGAGGGTGTCTGGCCCAGCCCTGAGCCAATCCTGGGGCCTGGTGGACTATGGCTCAGTGTGGGCCGACAGTGGGGGAACAGGGCTTGGTGTCAACAAGCAGCTGTAGCCCGGCCCAGCCTCAGCCGGGGCCCCCTGGCTTCCCATCCCCTGCTTGGGAGCAGCTGGGGTCTGTCCCAGCCCCACCAGGCTGTGCAGACCGTGGTGGAGCAGGGCTGGCTCCACCAGAGCTCAGTTACCTTTTGAAGCCAAAAGCAAGAGAGAGATTTCCCGGGCTTGCCTGTTTTTAAAATGTAGAATTCACAGAGGTGGACCCAGCTTCTAAATGGTTTAACAGGCTGTCACTTCTCAGAGCTAGCCAGCTATTTTCTACCAGGCACAGAGGAAGCTCTTAGCAGCTTCCCTCAGAAAAATAATTTCTGTGAGTGGTTTCCTCCTTCTTCACCAAGGGACCAAATGTCAATTATTGCAAAACCAGCACACCCAGTAATTCGTATATGTTTCTGTTCAAGTGCAGTTTACTTAAGTATTCATCTAAAGAAAACACTGTCAATCTCTTCTGATGTGTACATTAACTTATTGAAGTGTGCATTAAGGAAAATATCCTATCACCTAACTCTTGAGTGCCATTGTATGCTTTGAGTTTGCAATAAAAAACAACTTTACTTCATTCTGCATTTTCAGTGTATTCAATTCCACATACAGCACCTATATGAACAGCCTTAATGCTTGAGCTCTCCTTTAAAAAGTCATTGAGAGCTTTATCTTGACCTCCCTGGGACCTTTGTTATCCAAATGACATAACAATAACCAGAACAGCCCATCTGTTGAAACTGGCTCACCTGGGACTCTCTGGGCAGTTCCAGCCAGCTGAGATTCTGAACTATGAGGTGAAAAGAAAGAACATGGCCGCTTGGAATATTTTGTTTTGCATGCTTTACACCAGATTCATGGGACTTAATTGCTGTCAATACTGATGCAATCAAGAATTTTGCAGCTGCCCAGGCATCATGTTTGAACCAAGGGATAAAAATGTCTTATATAATGTCCTACGAAGCTGTGGAGTGGAGGTGTTGCCAGAAACCTTCTTGCTAGACTACATTCTCAGGGAATAGCCTCAAATAGCACATTAGTACTGCCGCCTGCAGTTTTCATCCCAGATCTCTTTGAGAAAAGAGGCCAATGATACCAGATTCCTGCTGTGGACATCTGAGGTAAAGATCATCTGGCAGCTTGAATATCTGGGGTGGCTGAGGAGAAGCGTGCCCCAGGTCTGCTCTGATGTGTTCTGTGCTGGATGGCAGACTGGCTTGCCTACCCATGCTGGACTCGCTGCTTCTGCTGAGCTGCCACTTGGTCCTGCTCTTGAGGGCTAATCCCTCATGAGGTTCGAAAGGCTTGATCTTTTATCCCTTTCCAGGCTCTGCTTGTTTGGTTTTTCATACAAGGAGATCCTGATGCAGGAGTGTCAGTAAGTGTTTACACACATAAAACTGATTGTTATAAATGGTTTTGGTTTTTTTATTATTATTTTTTCTGTTCTTTGATAAATAAATCTAGCTCTTCTTAATATGCAGGAACTTCATACATTTCTTGAGCTCTCTGATTGGAAACACAATCCTTTTTGTGGTGCCACAGTCAAAATTTCTTCATTCCTGTGCAAGATTCAAATGTGTGACAAGAACTCATTTCAGCAAAAGAGTGTTACTGATAGTATAAAAATCTGCCATGTTTTGCAATTATATTTTCACCAGCACTTTCATCCACAAGATAATCTGGTTTTGTTTGTTTTTCCCACTATTCTGCAGCCCTTAATATTTCTCTAAAGCCTACAAAGCTAATAGAACATTTATCACAGAGTAATCACATGATTACTTTTAATTCCAGTCCCAGTTGTTCTCTCTTGTGTCTTCTCACTGGGAAAATTACTTGCATACTGGTTTAGAGTAACATTTTAATAGACTGCCTCCTTCTGCCTTCCCCTGCCTTCTATATTTCCTTCCTGATTTCTTTTGTCTGCTCTTTTTTAGCTGGCTACTCTTCTTACAAGAAGGGCTATTTTTAAATTAAAATCCATATGTCAGAGCAGTAGCTTGTAATTTAGGCAAAATTTATTCCATTCCTGTTAACTATGAATGGGTCTATCATGCATGTGTAATTGAACATAATTTGATCAGAGGAGCAATATTAAGTTTGCATTCCTTTTAGGTTTTGAAAGAGATCACAGCAGTATTAAAATTGTAGTTTCAAAAGCTAAATAGAATAGCTATATATCCATTTTGTATATTTCAATAAAGAGACAAAACACCTTTGGTCATGGTCTTGTTTTCATTTTCATTAGCTGTTATATGATACTTCTTTCTGGTTAACAGAATGTAATTTTTACTGGGCTACTTAAAATAGCTCCTTGCGAGTCTTCTGTCTTTGTGGTAGAGGTTATTTCTTGCCATTTTAATTTGCATCTTTTTAAAATAACTAGTCTGCAACAGCTGCTATGTTGTTGATTCTTCAGGTAGCATAATACATTTAATTTTGTTTCAGAAATAATAATATATCTATTTTTTTAATTCCTGCTGTTTCACAGACATTTGTGAAGTTCAATTTGTTCTGAGGGATCTTTTAATCAAAAGTAAACACTCTGTCTCCCATTTGTACACTTGTCTGTTAGCAGGACAGATTAAAACACTACAATGTCCATAGCATAATGTGCAATCCTTTTGCTATTTTCATTCTTTTCTTTAATATATTGTGGTTTCATTCCTTCATGAACAAATTCTTATTTTCCAGAACTACATATGCTGCTTGTATAATGACACAGGAGCCATTCTGTTAGAAAATGCAATCTTTCTGATTATGGTTTCAGCAAAGAAATCAATTTTACTGGCCACCCAAATGTCGTATATCTGTTGTAGTCTTCTGTCTTTTATTTATCAAGGAATATAAGAATGGTTCAGCATTTAGCTGCAGGGCTTTTAGTCTCACAAGAATTTGTGTATGTGCATACAGGGATTAAGTCTAAAGGTGAGCAATGGGAAGGTACATTGAACACAAGCATCAGAAGCAACTGTGTTTTGGAGGAGGAAACAGATCATTACTCAGAATGTTGTTGAGAACTAATTTTTATAACAACTGACTAAGAATTCCATCCTAAATTAACACACTGCAATCAGAATTTAAATCTCAGGGTCTTAATGTGCTGCTGCCCATGAGTTAGACCTCAGCCAGGTTGAGTTAGGGGGAGGAAATGCTTCCCAGAGCAGAGATTCTCCCACAGACCCCAGTGCAGACCATGGTGAGGCAGCTGTCCCCCTGCAGACTGTGGTGTTCCACAGGGGAGCAGAGATCCACCTTCAGACTGTGGAGGACTCCACACCAGAGCAGGTGAGTGTTCAAACGAAGCTGTGGCCCTGTAGGAACCCATGCTGGAGTAGGCTTATGGCAGGACCAGGGGGCCAGTGGCGAGAAAAACTCATGCTGTAGCAAGTTTGCTGACAGGACTTGTGACCCTTGAGGGGACCCACAGTAGAGCTGCTTGTTCCTGAAGGACTGCACTACATAGAAAGAGACCCACACTGGAACAGTTGTTGAAGAACTTCAGCCTGTGAGAAGGACCCATATTGGAAAAGTTAATGGGGAACTGTTTTTCATGGGAGTAACCCAACACTTGAACAGGGGAAGAGTGTGAAGAGTCCTTCTGCTGAGGAGGATGAAGTGGTGGAGACAACATGTGATGAAGTGACTACAGCTCCTATTTCCTGTCCTCCTGCACTGATGGGTGAGAGGTGATAGAGAATTCGAGAGTGATGTTGAGCCTGGGAAGGGAAGAGTAGGCCGGAGAAAGGTGTTTTTAAGGTTACGGATTTATTCTCATTTTCCTAATCTGATTTGATAGGTGACTAATTAAATCAACTTTCCCAGGCTGCATCTGTTTTGCCTGTGGTGGTATCTGGTACATGATTTCTCCTTGCCTTTATCTAGACCCACAAGCCTTTTGTTGTTTTCTCTCCCCTGCCCAGCAGAGGAGAGGATGACTGAGCAGCTTCTGATGAGTAATTCTCATCCAGTCAGGGTCAGCCCATGAAAAATAGGGAGATGTTTACCATTCTTGCAAGCCAACAATTGTATTTCTCTCCATTTTTCTACCAAGAAATTATCTTGCATTTATTCAGAGTGCTCCTGTGCAATTTTATATTCTTTAATGCTGAATTACAAGAGTGAACATCAGCAAATTTAAAAGTCAAATGAAGCACATACTGTTGAAAATGGGCAGAATACTAGTATATTTTAGAAAAAGACCACAATACAGAAGTGCAGCATTGTGATTAAAATGTAAATATACCAATTCTAGTTTTATCTCAGGCATGTTTACTTCATGTTTCAGATGCACAACTTTCTGATTGACTAACTGAAAGAAACGATGTATACAGCATATCAATGTGCACTGTGTCTTAGAAAAGTTATATTAGTTCCGTTACTTGACTGAAGTTTAATTAGAAAACTAGAAACTAGTATTTTAGAAATTCCAAAACAAATTTCTTAAAGATACCCACAAATGCAAAAACTACATGATACAGATATTGAATCAAAGATAGTTTAGAAAAGTTTTAATGGCATATTTTGTGCATAACATGGTATTAAATGGTGAAAAATGTACAGGGAAAGTTGAATAATTCCCTGGGTGGGTTTTCTTTTTATTTTAATTTCTGTAAACTATCCACCAGTTACCCTTTTCTTTGATTTATTAGACTGCATTGTTGCTATCATTAACAAAAGACTTTTTTATTTTCTACACAGGCATTAGCAAGCTCAGTTTTTGTACAAAAATTCAACTCTTTAGTTCTTTGTCCTTTTTAAGTTTCTCTTTCCTCAGTTATTCTTTCCCCAACTTTTAGGTGCCATATTGAGATTTAATGTACATATTTTCTTTCACAAACTCAGTGAGACAGAAATATTTGATGTGATGGAGCTCCACTCCCCCTTCCCTCTTACCCTTTTTTTGTTTTTAATGCCACATCTGGCCTAGCCATACCTTACTGTTGAAAAATGGTATCTGCAGCAGCCATTATATGCCCCTTCTTGAGGATGGCAGCTGCCTTTCAGCACGCAGGAGAAGAAACTGTTTTAACCAATTTTCAGGGCGCTGCTTCTGCAGCATTTCTCACCAGGTATCTTAGTTTTGCCCTGTTAAGTGGTTTTGGTTTTATTTTTTCCGTTTCCTTGAATGTTGTGCTAGTTCTTTTATCATCCCATTCTGCCAGAGGCAGAGGTGCATAGCACAGCTCTGAGGATGAAAGTGATCTGTGTGGAAATTGCTTCATGAAGTATTGCTTCTGGCTATGTTTTTGTGTCCTCCATAAGCCTGCTTGTTTCTCCTGAGAAGACCTAAATTTGACACTTACTTCCTGAATATCTGGTTGAGGTGGGTAGCTTTTGAATTATTTTAAGTCTATGAGATATTAATCAGAACAAGTACCTTCAGTTTGTCTCTCAAATTTTGAAACCAGTCTAGTTTAATCTTTTTTTTTATTAAAGTGCCTTCTGCTGCCTTGCATGCTCACTTTCAGAGGCAGAAGCATCAAGTGAAGTCTGCAACAGAGGCATGCTGAATTCATCCATCTTCCTTCCTCCCCTGTTTTGTGCTCTTATCTGGAGCATAAGCAAAAAGAGCAGAGAGAGCTGAACAATCTGGATAGCTTATATAGCTGGCAAGTAATAAAGTCTTCTTCTTCAACATTTAGTGAAGGCAGGGAGTTAGAGGTTCTGCTGAGGCCTGCCATGACCTGGGAGAGCACAGCAAAGAGTCCTTGGAGAAGAACTGAGCTTTAGTCGGAACTGGTGGGTTAAAGTCAGAGTTCAAAACCCTCAGAGAAGTCTGGGATGGGAACAAGGTAGGTGTACAAATAAAAGTTTAGAAGGGACTTATATCATGGTTATATAAAAACCATTTATATTACTTATATATAGAAAAAAGAAGACCTGATTTGAAGGTTTGGCAATAAAATAAAATGATTATCAGGGTACTGATAGTATTTTGATGCTATTGGCAGTACTTTCTGATGTTTTGGGGCTGGCAGCAGGCCTTTCATGCCCTTGGCTGGGATGAACTAAGCCAAATGGAGCCTGGGTCCCTGTGTGTCTGTATTTGCTGGGATGAACTAAGCCAAACAGAGCCTGTGTCCCTGTGTGTCTGTGCCACCCAGCGTTGTTAGTGAGGTAACCAGATAAATCTACTTTTTGCATTTCAGTTGTGCTTTGGTGGTCAGCCAGGTTACCTGCACATGTCCATTAACACAGGATCCCCACCTGCTGGAGAAGGGTTGGCCTCTAGTGGAGAGTGCAAAGTTAGTGAAAGACAGCCCTCCCAAAGCCCGGATGATGAACCAGCAGGGAGCAGGCAGGTATCTCCACCCATGACAGCCATACTCACCCAGTGACAGGCTAAAGCACCTCCTGGCCTTGGCAGTGCCCATACATCTCCACAGGCAGCTGCTCCCACACTTCCAAAGCCTGCTGGAGTAGCAGACAGTGAAAGATTCATCCCTCTGGCCCTCATTCCTACCAGTGCTTAGCAGCCAAACCCCATGTAGTCTCCAGAGTGCTGCTTATGCCTCTCTGCCATGTTTTGTGACTTTTCCACACGGTCTAGGTTATCATGCTATTACATCCATGCAGCCAGAAGACCTGGGTCTGGTCTGCCTCCCTCCCTGTTGTCCATAGATTACAATACCCATGAAGTGCACAAATGCTCTCTACATTAGTTAGTGTGGGGAAAGCTCCTAGGAGAGAAGAAGAGATTTTAAAAATTAAATGTTGGAGTCCATCAGGGCAAGGGGTTGGTAAGAGACTTCTCCCTGACCCTGAGAAGAAGGATCTCCTCTAGCTGGAGTGAACAAAATCTGAAAAGTTATATGTTAATGTTGCTGGAAAGTTCTATGATTTCCTTGTTATTGGTTGAGATTTACTGTGTTATTTTACATATTCTTAATCCCCAGTTTTTACTGCTTCCTTGCCCTCAAACTCCACCCCTAACCTACATTATATAAGTCATTGTAACACCCTGGACCCTGGCTTTTTATGTGCATCCCCTTACTGTGAATGGATTATGCATTTGTTGTTTTGCTCAGTATTTTGTTTTCTGGTCACACAATTGTGCCTGTCCCTCTTTATTGCCACCCTCATACCCCTTGCTGATTATCTTTGAGGTAGCACCCAACCGTGCTATCTGGGCCTGGCATGCTACAAATAAATAAAAGGAGGAATAACAGCTTTGGAGATTACATTACCTAACACATACTTCTGTGTCTTGAGTAGATATGTTCTTTAAGACTGAATGTTCTTTAATGCTGTCCAAATAAATTGTGTTGATTGCTTCTCAGGCATTTAGTTTTTCTTACTCTGCAAGAGGATAATAGACTGGAGGTTTTTTCTGAGCTTCATCAGACCTAAGAAATCCTAGGGACCTTTACATGTGAGGAGATCCATATCATAATTATTTTTATATGCCTCTGGGGTTGTTTTTTTGGTTTTTTTGTTTTTTTGTGGGTTTTGGGTTTTTTTTTGTTGTTGTTTTTTTTTTTTTGCAAACATATTTCTCTTTGTGCCTTTACTCATTTTTTGTATGCAATATTTTTTATGTGTATGCTGCTCTGCATAGATTTTGCACAGCAATGACCTGACTTCTTGATGATGGGTTTTGGCTTCTGAAATGTGTGCCTTGTATTAGTCCTGCATAGATGTCTTCCTTAAACAATTTTGAATAATATTAATTTTAATCACTTGGGTGCTACAGATAAACTTGAATTTCAAATAGCAACTGTTATTTAGTGTCCATCATAAGGTCCTTTTGTGGTTAAATTTGTAGAGAAAATATTCATGTGAATGATGCTTATGATATTGTGTCATTCACTATTTTCCTAGTTGTAATTCCTGTGAAACACCATAAAATATAGTCATTTTTATGATTTAGATGTTAGTCTTGGTTTTATTTTCCATTTATATTCAAGTATCACCTAAAGATACTTCATTGTAATTTAATTGCCACTATTAAAAGTGCATTTTGCTAAATATAATTTCTGTGCTTTTGCCATAACAGATTACCCTTTTTTGTGTAGTTAGGGTTCTCCTAAATTACATTTTTTCTATATTTTGTTTAAGAAGAAATCTTATTTCCCTCAATAGTAAAGACTATTTACCTGTGTTTTTCTGTACTGTGAATTCTTGAATCAGTCTCTTCTTTGAGAAGAACATCAAAAGCTTAGGCCTCGCTTAACTGATTGCAAGTCTGTTTCTAAGGAGAAAGAAATCTGCTTCTGATTTTGGTTGTCTTGGTCTGAATAAGGACCTCTTTTATCACAATCAGGGATGCATGCTAAACTAAATGAAAATACTATCAAACCATACGTTTCCTGTTTAGTAGCTATTTTTACTGGGTAAATCCAAGGTTTTTGTCATGGGACAGACAGTGTAATTATTTTATGAATGGTTGGGAGTTGTATGAAAGATGTGGTAAAGAAAAACTAAAATTAATGAGGTGAAATGAAAAATAGTTTGATTGTCTAAGGCTGAAAAAAAAATTTACTAAAATTTAAGTAATATATTGTTAGAAATTTCTGTTGTCTTGTGCAGTTAAGGTACAAGATAGAATTTGTGTGGGGTTTTGTCAGTGCTTTGTTGAGAAACAGGATTCTTGTGCTTCTTTGAGACTATATCTGAGGATTTCCAGTGGTATCATCCAGCCACAGTTCTGACTCTCTCATCTGTCTTTGTGCTCCATGTTACTGTTTGGAGGATTCTGCTGTACCTGGTAATGAACAAGGTTATGTATAAACTTGTTTCTTTCTCTTATCAAGAAAACAATTTTTAAAGATATGCAGTGGAATAGGAACGTATTGTCTTATAAATTTACAAGTCAAGATGCTATCAAAAGTAATTTAGCAGAGAGAGAATGGCGTTTATGGAAGGTGTTTATAATTTTTCTTAATAGGAGCTTCCCATCTATGATGCAGCTGGAGTAACAGTAAATGGGGTTTATGGAGATCTGCAGAGTAGAATGACAGTAGGACAGAGATTTGCTAGATTATGCAAGGGAAAGCATTCCTGTATGTAAAACAACATGGATATTACTCCCTAGAAAACCTGAAGACTTATAGGTATAACTTGGAAGATGCTGAGGATTCTCTCAGAAGTGCTGTCAAGCTCCTTTCTGTCCTGTTAGCACTCCTTGGTTTCATCTTTAACTGCCCTCTAAGCATAGTCGAAGCAAGTCTTAAACTTGGTGTGAGCATTTCTTTGTGTAATCGGAAATATTTTGTTGACATGGTGACTTTAGTGATTCTATTGCCCTTTCCTTAAGATATCACCCAGATTATGAGTAACCAGCAGGTACATTGATATATGAACTTTGTCCTGGCGATTTAGTTGATGATGAGTGATGTTTTTTGAAGGCAATTTCCTCACATTCACAAAGTCTGTTTTCAGATTTAATTTAAAACATTGGCCCTGTACAGCTTGTTGAGTGTGCATTGCAGCATGTGCACTATGAGGTCAGAGTGTGCCTTCTGGGTAATAAATACAGAGCAGGAAATCCTCCTTTTATGCTTCTCTTTATGCATTTTGTTCTTCATTTCATCAGAATTGATCTTAGTGGTTGCTGAGTGGTATTTTGTAGGTAGCTATAGTCAGCTCAAAACCTGTCATTCTATGTCAAATCTCTTTATATTTTCCAGATACAGAACTTTACTTTTGTCTTTAATTTTATTTTCAGAAGTGAATGTTGTTTGCTGTGTAGCTCTCCAATCTCATAAGGCAGCTGTGTGAGGACAAAAACAATGCTGAACTGCTTTATAGGACTTGTTTGGGGGCTGTTTTTTCTTATGTAATCTTGCAAGTTGTTTTTTCAGAATTGTCCTTCCCCTTCAAGGTCCAAAAGCAATTTATTTAAGAGACACTCTACCCCATCCCTCTTGAGGGTCGCTCTCCAATTTCCTAACCTCGGTGTTAAATAATCAGTTTTGGAAGGCTGAGCAGAAAATAAAACTAAATTAATATATGCACTTGAATGGTAGCTTTGTGCAGTTCCTCTTCTGCAATTAGAAAATTGTCTCAAGTGCTGGTCTACCAAAGGTAATTATGAACAAAAGGTTGAGTTCTCTTTTTTAATGAGTTCTGCCTGATGCTTAGAAGAAAATCTAGTCTGGTGCTGAGTATATTCAATAGTGCTAATTAAACAATTTCTTCCGCTTCCTTTAAGTCAAATTAGTTTGATCTAATTGAGAAACTAATGTTTCACTAAGGCAGCTCTTTAAGACTTAACAAAATATTTCCATGTCACCTTAAATGAGAGGGCTTTTTCTTTGTGAAGGAACTGCCAATCTCCGTTGAGTGACATAAAGCTTTTCTTCTTTTTCTTCTTAAGCAAAACACTTGACTAGCCTCTGCTACTCAAGTGTGGTGATGCCATTTGGAATTCAAGGTGTTTTGCATTTTTTCCCCATTTTTGCATCTAATAACGGTTTTTTATTTTATTGGAGGGAAAATGAAAAAAAATCAAGCACATTTGGTGCTTGTTCCTAACTCAGAAGCATGAGTTTTTTCAATCCTACAGGAAAGTAATAAAAACTTTATTATCAGAACTTCAGGACATGACTTACTAAAAGCTCTTCAGGGTGTTTAGGACCAGAAGTCAAAATGCTTAGCAGTGTTGTATTTTTTTTTCAAGGCAGTTAAGCCCAGTCATGTACTGCTTACTGAATTTCACTGGTTTGATGGGATTATGCAGCATGATATATTTTTCTGTTATGATTATAGACATATTATCAGGAAGTGGATCATTCATATCAGTATCATGGACAAAATTTGCCTTTATTGCTACTCAGACCTCCTCAGGCATATTGGTTTTAGGTAGGGGTGTTGCACTACTATTTCAGGTACACCATGTTAATCTGGATGTTCTCCTTTAGGTGGACATGTAATGCTTTTCCTGCTGAAGTTGCATGATTGCATATCCACGTGGTTAAAACTACTTCCACTCTTCCCAACATCACTGTTGAACCCTCTGGTGTGACAGAGGGGGGAATCTTGTACCTGCCTGTTCACCTGTGGGGCTGACCCCCTGGGCATGCTCAGTATTTGGGTACAGTTTGGGCTTGAGGAGGTGCCACTGAGGATCTCTGTAAATGCTGTAGGAGCTTCACATCACCCCAGCTTCTGTTTCAAAAAGGCAGGTTGTGAGCTGTTCTGTGTGAGCTCCAGCCAGCCTGGACTCCAGGGCTGGCCAGAAGCTGAGAGAAACCTTTGAAGATTCCTGGCTTTTGAAAGCTGGACTTTGTTATAGCAGCTGCAGTTGGGGTGAATGAGTTGAGTTAGCTCAAAGCTGCTGAGCTCAGGTACTGTCAATATTACTGCTGCAGCAGGAAAGCCACACAATGGCAACTGGTTCAAAACTCTGCCCAGTGAGGTTGGCTCTTTCTTGCTGTGGCTGCATTGTCAGCAGTACAGTACCCAGGCTCTACATTTTTGACCTATCAGGAATGTTTTTGTAAGCTGTGGTTACGGCAGTGAAAGCAGTATAGTGTCATAATGAATATAAGCTGAAGAATAAAGAGCACTGGAGAACTAGTTTTGGAGTAAGGACAAACAAGTTGCATTGGTGCTACCCGATACCATTTGTGGTTTTGATTTCCATTCTGATTCTGGGGCACAGGAGAGTGTAATGCTGATTCTTGTTTTGAACAGCTTTCTTGAAGACTTAGGGCTTGTGCCCATGGTAGAAAATAGAATAGACCATAGTGCATTCACAACACATAGTCTCTGACCTCTCTTATCCTCCTGACTGTACTCCCACTGTCTGGGTGAATACTAATTGCCAACTCTTGGTGGAGTATACATGTTAGCAATTAAATGTTATGGATGAGTGTAGGTTGGTATTTGAGCCCTTGCCCTGCCTTTAATTTATTGATATAGGCACATGCATTTAATTCAGTACCTTTTTACGAGTTCTGAGCATTCGTTATGAGTTCCCAGGATTTTTCAAGAAACCATTTTATAAATCCACAACTGGATTTTTTTTCCTGTTTTCTCTCAATATGTTGCTATATATACTATTGAAGTCAGCACAACTGAATGGCTGCTTCAACAATACTAGGTAGCTCATCAGCTTTGTTAGAGATGAGTGGCTTGATTTAAGTATAACAAAAAGAAAACTGTTTTGCCGAAAAAGATTAGGTGGGTCCCAGAAATCATGCAGTTCGCATACCAGTTTATGATTTTTTTATTATTTGAAAACACTGACCAACAGCAGGAAAAATCACTTAAGTATTTGGCATAGTACCGGCATTATTAAATATTGCAGATATTAAATAATGTGCATGGTAGGAGGCAGGCTTTTTAGCTGAGAGTTTGCCAGGACAGGCATCATATGCAGGGGTTTCCTTCATAGTCAGGAAGAAGAAACCAAATACAATGATGTGTTTACCACTTGACTGTTGAAATGCAATGCTGTGCCACATTTTTATTGAAAGACATGAGCAAAGTTCAGTATCTTGTTACTTGCTTACAGATTTAAATAAACTGTTTTGATTTACAGTTTATTTAGTTTATATGGTAGCAGACACTTTTCGGTCTCATTTAAAAAAAGTAAAAAAATTCTTGCATGGGAGAGCTGTCAAAAAGTTGACAGAATAATGTTCATGATTCTTGAATAAATGAACAAATATTAGACACTTTTGGCACTCCTGTGTTGAAGGTGCCATGACTGTAAAAACCAAAATATATTTGATACATTATAGAAGGGGAATGGCAATCCCTGCTGTTCTCTGGATAAAGTCTAGGCCACATTCTGCCTATGGAAAACTGCCTTTCCATGTTGATTTTTAATTCAGTAAATGCTTGCTGTTCCTGAATAGGTGAAGAATTGTCCTCAACAACTTCCATTGTAGCTAATGTGAAGGGAGATCTTGCTGTTTTGGATTAGTCCTTACTCTTATTGGTTGCATTTATTCAAGAAACTTCATGAACAGAGGGCACATTCCATAACGCTTCTATGCATTACTCTAAAAAGTAAATCGCACTTGTCAATGTGACTTTTTTGCACAAATTTTCACAAAATCATTAAAATTTTGTTTGTAAGAGGTCCCTGGAGGCCATCAAGTCCATCCTTCTGCTTGAAGCAGGACTGTTAGCAAGTCAAGATCTGTTTTGTCTGACAACCTTGAAAACCCCTGAGGCTGGAGATTCCACCTATGTCAATAATGTATTATAGTGCTCAACTATCTTTCTAGTGAAGAATTTTTTCTTAATGTCCTTCAGTCTTCCTAACTGCAACCACTCCCCACTGGCCCTTGTTTTTCTATGGCCATATCTGATGAGAGGTTGTTTCTGTGGTCACTGGACTGGAGCAGTGGTCTCTCAAACTCTTGTTAGGTCTCCCTATTTGACAGTTTAAAAAAGCCCAGCTCTCAATCTCTTCTAAGGGGCCAAGTGACTGTCATCCTTACAGCCTTCTACTGGACCTTACTCAACACCTCATTGTCCTTCATGAACAGCAGAGCGCCAAACTGAGCACAGCTTTCCAGACATGGCTCTTCAGTGCAGGAGCTCCCTTGACCTGCTGGTGGTGTGGCCCAGTATTGGCTTTCCAGCTTCACAGGGAGACTGCACCATGGCTCATATTCACATTGGCAACCTGGCATGGTCCCTGGTACTTTCAGCAGGGCTGTCAGTCAGGCAGCCACTTTCCAGCTGTACTTGTGTGTGAGGTTATTCTTCCCCAAGTGCAGAACATTGCAGTTTTGCTTATTAAGCTTTGGGAAATTCCCATTGGTCTAGTTCACAGGTTTCTCAAACATCTGTGAATTAAGGCTCTACCACCCAATGTATCAACTTTTCCTCTCTCCTTGCATTTCCCAGTAAGCACATTCTTCCTTATGACCCAGGTTGCTGATGAAGATGAGAAACAATGTGAGACCCAGAACAAACTCCCTAATTCTCACTCTGTTATTGACTGCTAGCTAGACTTTGAACCATTAAGTACTCTGAGCCCAGTGTCCAAGCAGTTTTCAATATATCTAACAGTTCAGTCAGCCTATAGTTTCTCAGGTTTCTGAGCTTCTGTGGAAGATTTCGTCAAAAGCCCTATGAAAGCCAAAGTGGATCATATCCAGTGCTCTCCCCTGGTCCATGCAGCTCATCATTTCATTGTAGAAGGCAATTGGGTGGTCACGGATGATCTGCGCTTCGTAAATCTGTACTGATTATTCCCAATTAGCTTTTTCCTTCACATACCTGAAAATATATTTCCTTTTATCTTAATATGAATTAGTGGGAAAAGTATATAATCTCTTTGAGACAAAGGCACATGAATGCAATGTTCTACTGGCAGCAGCAGAGGTATTTCATGTCCAGAGGAGAGAAACAGAGATAAGCTGCTTTATTGGTACAGATAACTTCAATTTTAATGAGGAAGAGGGATAGCTGCATATAAGCTAGAGATTAGTTGTTGTTTGGCTAAGGTAAGATTTATCCAGGAATAAAATGACACCTTAGGAAACTTAGCTACCTTTGAAGAGAGTCCTAGGAGCAATTTAAATCTGTACTTAGGAAACATTATTCTACATGACAGATACAGAAGAACTGACATCTCAATTATAATTATAGTCCTTGAGTTGGGAAAGTAAAAGAGTAAATCTCCTGATCTTTAATAAGAACAATGATAACTTTCTCTATTTGAGGCGAAATATTGGCTAGAGATCATGAAATTAAAAGTTATTCACTTGCTAAGTAAATAATTTGGCACTTCAGATGAGAAAATGTAACCCTTTTTGAGAGAGAAATATATATATATATTCTCAATATATAGAAAGTTGTAATTTTATTCTGTAGTATATTTAAAATTCACCTTCCCAAGTAACTTTAGGGAAACTCCTAAATCTTTCTTCCATATTGTTTAATTAATTTCTACTTTACTTTCTCCTATGTCTGTATTAAGGTGAGCAGAAACTATCATTCAGAATGTATGAAGACAAATGCACAAATGGGTATTAAGTCCCAGGTAACATTTCAAATTCAAAAAAGTCACAATCTACTCTGCTATTAAAGCATTTGACAATTCCAGCCTGGGGATCCATAGCACTATTTCCAGTTGCTCTACTCAACACAGCTACATATGCTGAAGGTATGTTTCAATGAGTTAAAAGAAAGGATGCCGCTGAAAGTTTGCCTAAGACCAGTTCCATTTTGTTTTCATAGAATATATGTGTCTTTGCTATAGTCATCGTCTGTCAGACTTTCACAGTCCTGGGACTTCACCAAGTTTGTTAGAAATTCTTAGTGTATTTTTTTTGCTCTTCAAATGAGACAACTGGATGATTTCTGTTTTGGTGTTTTGGTTTGGAAGGCAGGAACCTCTGTTAAGGAAGGCAAGAACCTCCCTTGAAGTGAAAAAAAAAAAGAACAAAAATGTAAGCTTCTTCTTGTTCTCTTTGAATTATAATTTGAAAAAAAGGGGCTCTCAGGCAGAAATATGGGAATAAGAATAACAGCTCTTTACTAATATGTATAATAAGGTGAACTAACAGCAATAACTACAGTATTAACAACAGAACAGAACAGGGACCCTGTCTCAGCTGAGACTGGAAAAGTGGACGAGAGGCTGTGCCTCACAAACCCCTGCGGGCAGTCAGTTCCGGAACTCCTTCAGGGTTCTGAGGAACACCTTGCTGGAATGGCAGGGATGAGCAGGTGTCCCAGGCCAGTGGATGGGATGGATCAGCAGCTCCGCGGTGGTCAGCTGGTGCTGCAGCACGTCCGGCAGGACAGGGGATGNCTGCAGCACGTCCGGCAGGACAGGGGATGCGAGGGCCACAAACGAAGAAGAAGCAGACGCTCCGTCTGGATGATGGTAAAAGCCTCTTCGCCTCGGCAGAAACAGCTCCAAGAGTGTTTGTCCCGCTTTCTCGAAGAAGGACCAAAAGAACCCCAGCTCCCTTCCAGCTGCCCCCTGGGCCTAGCCTATTCTTTGTCTTTTTTAAGCACTTAAAAACTACCAGCCATCAAGTCTTCTCTCAGCTAAATGGGGAAAAATTCCACTAGCTGAGAAAGGACACAAGAAGGACCCCTAACCCTCAACAGTTGCATGTAAAGAAGTCACTGGATGCCCTGGCTTTTGGGTTTTTTTGTTTTGTTTGGGTTTTTTGGTTTTGGGGTTTTTGGGGGTTTTTTGGTTTTTTTGTTTTGTTTTGTTTTGTTTTAAATAAGGGTTTCTGAAGAGGAGAGAAATTTACTTTAATAGGAGAGAGTGAAAAAAGTTTCTGCATATGTTGCTTTTCCTGCTTTTCCTGACTCAATTTGAGCAGAAGGATTTTACTAGACAGCTTGAGAGGTCCCTCCTAATCTTAACATTTTTGTGATTCTGTGATTCAACTGTGATATCCAATTTGACTGGTCATAGGAGTTATATGATGCAGCATATTCCAGAAAAGATGTGCTTGCACGGAGTCCAAAGCCTTAATGCAAAGGGATTTTGAGACCTTCTATACTGGACAGAAAATATAATCAGAGTATCACGTGATAATCAGTTTTGGAAGGAACCTAAACAGGTCTCCAGTCCAATCTCATGTTCAAAGTAGGATTATCTATGAGCCAAACCAGATTACTTGTAATTTTATATACTTTGTATACTTAAATATCTCCAAGAAAGGAGACTGCACAACTTTTCTGAGTAACCTGTTCCTATGACTGTCTGCTCTTGTGGTGAAAAAAATTTCACTTCAGGCAATCTTAGTCTCTCATTTGAAATGCTTGCTGTCTCTCTTCCTCCCATCATGCATCATTTTGAAGAACCCATCTCCATTGTCTCTGTGACCTCTGTGTAGATGTTAGAAGGCTGCAGTTAGATTCCTCTGAAGTTTTGTCTCCAGGCTGAACAAGCCAAATTAGCTCGGTTTCTAATAACAGGGTGAATTCTCCAGACCCCTGCATGTCTTAATAGCTCTCCACTGAACTCTGCTTGTTCCAATTCATCAATGTCTGCATTGAGGGGAGAAAATTGGATGCAGTATTTGAGATGTGGTCTTTGAAGTGCTTTTGTCTACTAGCTATGATAATACAACCTGAGATGCTGTGACTTTTGTTTTGCTGCTAGGGTATACTGCTGGCTGTTTGCCTAGGGTCCTTTCCAGTACAGCTGTTTCCCAGCCTATCATTCCCCTGCCTGCCTTCATGCAAGGGTTCATTTCTTCCCAGGTGCAGGACTCTGAATTTTTCATTTTTGAAATTAATAAAGTTCCTGCTGGCCTATACCTCTAGTCTGTCTCGATGCCTTTTAACAAAGTCTTTCTCTTAAGTATATCAGCTCTTTCTTCCAATCTGATGCATGTGCAAATTTGATGAAAGTTTGTGCAACCACTTACCTCCAAGTTACTGATAAATATATTAGAAAGGACAGGTCCCAGGACAGACCTCTGTGGTGCTCCACTTGTTCCTAGACTCCAGATACAGTAGGATGGGCTATCTACCGTCTTCTGAGACTTCATTCAAGCAGATTTTCTCATATTTCATTGCCCACAAATATGGATCATAGCATCATAAATTGCATACATAAATCTTGTGAGAGTCAAGCATATCTCTGAAGATGAAAGTAAATTATATCCACTGCTCTCCCTTCAGCCCCAAATCTAGTGATTTTATGCTAGATGACAACCTGTGCTAAATAGATGGTCACCTTATCTACTTTGTGTGCCCAGAAACACTCTTGAAAAATACTTGCTTTGTGATTTTTTTCCAGAAATCAAAATGAGACTTCAAGTTCCCTGGGATTACCTTTTGACTTTTTCAAAGATTGATACAACATTTGTCCTACTCCAGTCATGTGGGACCACTTTATCTCTATGAACGTTCAAAGATAATAGAGAGCAGCTTTGCAAGGATACAGCCTGTTCGATCCCATGAGCTTGTGTGGATTGAATTCTCTCAGTTAATCCCTGAGTCCTAATGGGCTGCTGGTAGATCTCCAAGATCCCTGTCACTAACGCTGAAGTATTGGTAGACCTCAATGAAGACGAAGACAGATGACATTGAATACATAGACGTTATTTATGCCTGCTGTTGCTAAATCACTTGTCTCCTTCAGCAGCCCACATATTCCTTATTCAGCCTTGCAGCTATTTTTCTCCTTCTAGGCTCCAACGAGACCTTGCCTTTCACTTAAGCCACTGTAAATCAGTGAATGAACTTCTTACACTAGAAAAACAAATAAATGTGAAGACCTGTAACGAGATGTTACAGGGTTTACAAGTAGCAAGTAAAATTTTATTAGGTAGCTGTGAACTTGGAAAATTTAAACCAAAAACTGCAATGTGCTCCTTGTTTACAGTTCTTGCTGATGGTGTTGTGCAAGTTGTGGTGGCCGTAAGTGTGCCAGCAGCCTTGACTGTCCCTGCCCACACCTGCATCAGTAATGCCACAACAGAGTCTGGTCTCCAGCTCAATAAAGTCCTGCCCTACTGTGCCCCACCAAACTGGGCCCACATCCAGCTCACCACTGGCCCTCCCCAGGGAGGTGCTCAATATCCAGAGCTGGAGGTTCCCTGGTGCCCTGTAGCTGCCCTGCTTGTGGCCAGGGTGGTGGGATAGACACACACAGACCCATGGAAAGACACTCTTTCGCTGCTTCCTGCCACAAGTTGTATTTCTAGTGGGGTCTTTTTTGGTCTATTTTCCTTCATACAAGCTAGGTAAAAGAAAGATTTTTTTTTTCTAGATGACTTTGTGGCTCTCTATCTACAGAAAAAAAATGGACTCTAGTATGAACAGGTCACCAAAAGTCTGGGGCACAATTGCTTTTTTGATATCTGCAGTATGTTGTAAAACCAGAATTCCATTTCACATTTGTAGGTCAGAATATATTACTATTGTATCTGTGAAGTGGAGAGAGAGAGAGAGCGGTCCATATTTCAGTCATATCTAGAAAGCCACAAGTGGTGTCAGGGAAGGAAAGTGCTATTTCATTCTCTTCTGCTTGATTTCATCAGGTCTTTTACTGTGGATATCAGCTACTGCATCAGCAGCTGAGACAAAAAACAAGTGTTGTGGAGAGAAATAAAATGGGTCACTTTACATCAGCTATGAAGGTATCTAAGCCATCTTACTTAACTGAAGGTTTATTCTTTTCTTCTCAGCAAAACACCAAGTAACTGTTTAAAAAGTTAGAGGTCCTCCATAGCGCCAGAACTGAAGAACTATAAGCAGGACAGCCTTATCAATGGAGTGGATATTTGTAAGTATTACGGACTTATTCACTGGACTTTCAGAGATGAGAATTCCTTTTTCTTTCATTTCTGTAAGAGGATGAACATTTTACAAATTTGTGCTTTGTTATCAGGAGTATCCCATTAATCTGATTTTAGTTTCAAAGATAAATAACTGGAGTGTTATTTGGCTAGATAATATTTATTTTTGTTGTTGTTTTTCAGAACCTTTTGTAGACACTTGAATCTAGGATTTTGGGATGCAAATGCTGTATAGTAATTCTTCCTTAAAATATTAATTGCTTAATTTACCAGAACTGGTAGCATTTTGTATCCTCCTTTTACATTAACTCTTGATGATCAAATGGAAATTTGAATTCCTTATATTTCCAAATGTTCAGCTTTGAGGTGTTTTTATTATTATAAAATGGAACACGTTCTGAGCTTTTTAAAAGCTTTAAAAGAGTTTCTGAAACTATTTCTATATATTTTGACAGAAATGCCCCAAATTTTCATGGGTAATTCACTCTTAGTTTCAAGTTACTTATCACTGAGAACTTGGGAAATCTCCTAATGTTTACCTTCCCAAATTCTCCATATTGGGTAGTGCTAATAGTGGAGTGTATTGGAGTAAGCCACAGTCTATTGTAAAATTAGAACCCAAAGCAGAGAAAATTTAAATTATTTTAATAGAACAATTAAACCATATAGATAAAAAATGTCAGGTAAATAAAAAAATATGATGGTTCGCATAGTAATACTTGCTTGGCTATGCTGAATAATTTACGTGGCATTTTTTCTATAGTAGTACATGCAAACAATTATTTGTAAAGTATGTTCAGTGTGGTAAAAGCAATATTGCTTTGGGAACAATAACTTTGTGTTATCTTGGCCTCTGCATATTGAAACATTTGCCTTTACTCTTGCACTGTTATAATTTTCTTGGACTTAAAAAAAAAACCAAAGTGCTGAGGAGGTGAGGCAGGGTTAAGGAGCTGAAAAACCCAGCTCAGCAGGTGACACAATTATAAACCTTAACAGAAATGAAAGTAAACTAGGTTTTAATGCTGTAGGATTGTGTGTTTTGTGTTGGTATTGACTTCTCACTCAGTAGTTCCCTGATAGGTAAAATCATATTGCCTGTGAAACACACAGATCAACAACAAACTCTGTGAAATTATTTTTTATATCATGATGGATGTAATGAATCTCTTGGAATTTCATGATTTTGGACTGCATCATGACAAATGTCCATCATTTTTAAATGATACTTAACTAAATTAGTGAACTGGATATGAGATGTCTAAAAGTGGATAAGAACAAAGTATTAATAAATTTGCTTTCAGCCTTCTAGCTGTGGTTCACATGAATTTTGGTAGGGTCTACACTTGTTTAACCTACTCAAAATTGTGTTTGTACTACTGTGCTCTCAATTGTCATATTTTTCCTAATGGTTAATTCCATGACCCTTAGATATATTGCTTTTACATATTGAATATACCTTGTCATTCACTCAAATATTTCTGGAATAAAGTACTTTTCAACATGAAAAACAATATAGAACATTTCCCTAAACTCATCAGTGGACATTGTTCTTTACAGCTTTAAATTTTCTAGTACAGGTAAGATAACATCCACCCTTGCATCTGCAGGCATAAGTGCAAAACAGAAATATTTTACAGGGTTGGTTTTGGTTTGGGGTTTTGTGGAGGTTTTTTGTTGTTTGGTAGTTTGTTTGTTTTTAATAGAAAAATCTCGGCGTTCAGGGATTTTTCAGCCTGTGTGTTTCCCTATCTTCTCTCCATTCTTGCTGTACTTATAAAACAGCCTTTTTTGCACAAATAGGAGAAGCCATCACAACACAGGTATCAACTGTCATGTTGACGATTGCTAAAATAGAGTTCAGTACCTCAGTGTAGACATGATTTTCTGGGCTAGAGGAGAATTCTCAGCCTGTCAGTGGCTGAGATATTCCCAAGGGAAAGCTGTTGGGAAAACTCTTCTTCAAGGACTGTTTTTGTAAACAGATCTGGGTTCCCAAGATAATGGGAACAAGTGTCCAGAGTGTGTTTTTCTCTCTTGTTCCATCAGTGGGACCAGAGAGGTGGTTCCTTTGGCCAATCATGTTAAACCTGTATCGGAACACTTTATAAAAAGGGCTGTAAAGCTCAAAGGCTTCTCTGCCTCAAGGAAAACCAGTCTCCTCGCGTCCCGACTCTTCTGTGTCGTGCATCACAGTGACACCTCAGTACTTTAATATAGGTAATATTGATTAAATGAAAGCCAGCCCTGCACTTTGGGCATTGTCACAGTAATTTAGATCCTCAGAAATGTGCAGGGTGAGTGGACATGTAGGGTAGAAAATGACAGATTAGAATGGTGACTTTGAATTTTCAAACATTCAGATGCAGACCACAAATCCTTTCCTACATGTTATAATAGATCCAGAGTTTACAGCAAAATCGGCATTTGGTATGTGGTTTCTGATTCATCTTTGTTTTCTGTAACAGAATCCTCTCTATTGCAGTAGGGTTCTGAGACCTCTCTTTCCTGGTTCAGCTGGGTCAAGTGTAGCAAAATGAAACAGGATGGGTAAGATGGAGTGCCCAAAGATAGATTTTAATGTTCAGAGACTGCGTGGTCTGAGGGACTGCTTCCAAAGGCCTGGGGGCCTGGCTAACCTGGCATTACGTAAGGGTATCTGACGGCAGAGGTCCAATCGTGACTGTGGACCAGGGCCATGACCTATGAAATGACTCCATGAGCATCCCCCCAGAACTCCACCTTGCAAGACCTTAGGTTTATTTCCTCCATGACAGGAAGCTAGTCCAAGGCATTATCCATCCCATATAATTTGGTCCCACACCTCTCCTATGACAGACATCCTTTCCTCAGGGGGAGGATCCTAATATGCCATAGGTGACCTTAAAGCCAGTTTTCGTCACAAGGACAAGAGCAGGTATCACTGCATTTACAATATCATTTTGAAAAAAATCCACACAATTAAAGTAGGGAGAAGGGAACAGCTCGTGACTGCATAGAATTTAGATGTCTTAAACCTTTAAATTTGAAGATATGTGCTAGTTACTTTACCTTACATTGAAAGCCAATGATCATTAGTGGGTAATGAGCACAGAAGCCTGTTTTGGGGCAGGAGCTGGAAGTAAGCTGTGTTTGCCCTCTTTTGTTCTACAGAAATGCACCACTGGACACACTATTTTCTTCCATGTTATATCTTGGTTTTGTACTTTAACTATTTCTTTGCTACCAATAGCCTTTGTTTCACAAAGAAAATATCTGGCCTTGCTTTTGAAGATGCTTTATGCATAATGATAGCTGGCTCTGTTCTGTGTAGAGGACAGAGCTGAAGCTCTAGCTTAACTCAGGACAAAATCATCCTATTTTTTTTTAGGATAGGCAGAATATTTTACATGCTCAGTCCACCAGTACCTATTGCACAAATTATAAACAAGTTTCTTGTAAGTGATAAGGAAATCCTTAAATGAACTCTGGAGAAATGAGTGAGTGAGGTTGCAGTGACACATATAAAGTTTTGCCATGGGATGCTCTTGCTTGTAATGAGCTTAAGGGATGGGGGGCTGCCCAGTTTATAAACTCTCCAGTAGAGTCATAAACTCTCCTATGGAACAGACACTGAGCTTTAAGGAAGAAAGCAATGAGTTTGAGAAGCTGTGAGGAATGGACTGCAAACTCTTCCCTAGAAGGCTGTAGGTAGAATTGTGTGCATCAATATTTTGTCCAAGTCAGCTTCTGAAGCAGGGTTTAGGACTCAGTGCAGTGGAGTGAAATGGAAAAAAAATGCACATGAAAAAAATAAATAAAAGCTGAATGAGAAATTGAGAAAATGCTTTGGTGATTGATTTTTTGCAACCTTAAACAGATTGTTTGTTTACTTGTAATAAAAGCAAGAGTAATATAGTACTCCATGCCAGAAGCAGGAGGTCAGGAGGCCAGTGGCCTGCAAAGAGGGGCATTAACAGATATCTGAAACAAGGAGTGTATGTATGGCCCTCTGACCAGTTAGATTGCTATCTATGCCTCCAGGGCTAGGACATTCTGGATTACACCAGCCATGCATTACACCAGTAATGCAGTAGCTGGAGGTCACATTTTCACTGGCCCCTTAGACAGCCATCACATATGAGTAGGAAAGACTAAGCCAATTGCTTGGGGTTCTTCTGGAGGAGTGAGAGATGTAGCAGGCTTGTCTTCAGAGGACAGAGAAAAGAATCCACATACCTCCCATTAACGATGGAGCTAATGGAAGTGCTTGTCCTCCTCAACTATAATTTTGAATCTTGCTTTGGATTTTTCTTAAGTGATTTTTATTAGGATTTTCCCAAATAAAATATATATTTAAAAGATATTTAAAAAAAAAGAAGAAGACCAAAAGCTAAGTAGAGATGGAAAAACCCATTGAGGTCACCTAATTTTGCTTCTGTCTCTGGGAAAGTTTTTTTTGAGGGGGTAGCAGTTAATTTTTCTATTTGGATGGAAAGATTTTGTTTTGGACAGGAATTCTTTCTTGTATAGAGCCACACATTTTACTTGAAAAAATGTTCAAACATGAAATATAGAATGTTTTCAGTGACATAAAATTCTGATGTACTGTGCTGTTTTCTCAAAAACTGAGTATCTATATTTGTTTCAGCAAAAATGTTTTACCCTTTTAGTAAGGTCTTTGTTTTTCTTCCAGTTTCTGATTGGAAATCCAGATAGCTGAAATAATGTTTTGTGAAACATTTGGAGTTTTTTATGTTTCAACATGAAGGAAAAATTTGGTGTTTAAATGTTGATAAGAAATTGAGTGCTTCTGTTTGAGTAGGTGTTATTATTTAGTTTGTGGACCAAATGATGATTGACATTGTTAATATGTTTTTGAAGTAGGGCCTAAAACTCAGTGACAGGTCTTTTGTGACAGCATGTCTTAATAAGCAATTCTTGGTTTTCTTCACATGCTCTCCAGCATTGTTGATCTCTGTTCTGGCTGGGGTCTTCATATAAGAAATAGCAAAATACCTTGAGGGAACTATTCTCATGTTATTAGTTAACTTAGCTAAATTAACTCACCATCACAAAATGTGCTTGAAGAGGAGAGAAATTAAATATAATTAAATCAATTTTTTGACTGCTGCATGCTGAAAACTCTGCCATTAGCAGCTGAAGGATTCGTGGTGTTCATAAAGAAGTAACCTATTTTAGTTATTTAGTTATAATTGTGCATGGCACAATGAATTATGGTGAAGTGATTGCTCACCTAAGGCTGAAATTGACAGTGTTGCATTTCTTGGGGCTGGTCTACTAGGAGGATAGTTTTTATAGGCATATAAAAGATACCAGGTATGGGAGAAGCAACAACACTGAGAGCAGTGTGCTGTCATAAAATGTATGAAGAAGCAAAGGGAGTGGGACTGAGGTAGAAAAGGACCATTAATTTTGCTGTACTGTTGGCAGAAGAACTATACTGATAGAGGCATATGACTCTCCTTTGCTCCAATTTGAGGAGCAATCAAGAGAATGCACATTCTGGAAGTGTGCTTCTGTGGTGATAAGCCTGTTAACTTCAGAAATAGTACCCAAAAGAGAGCTGTGATTCAAAATGCGCTGTGGGTGATGTCCCTTCTCTCCCAGAAGCATCATGCCTCTTTGTTCATGAGGCTATTAAACAGAGGGAAAAAAAATCAATACACAATTTGTCTTGCTACGTGTTTCAAAGTTCAACAAAGTGAAAGAAACTGATAGTAACTGAAGAAAAGAGCAGCTGTTTTGGTATTATGCTGGGAAGGAAAATCAGTTTTTAGGGAAGTTTCAGCGTGTTTTTGTATCTGTTGCATATGTCAATGTGAAAGTGCATGTTGCATGCATACATTTGATAGTTGGCTGTCATGGGTTACAGTGCAAAATGTAATCAAAGGTGTGTTATTCTATCACCATCTGTTGCAACTGGAATGAGGGGAAATTATGTAATCTTGTGTTGATAAGACAGCTGATAAGAAACCAGCAAGACAATTTCCTTATCTCTCCCAGGACCCATCCTCCCTCCAGGGAGGGGTTTTCTGCTAATGGGTCATTGAGTCCACTGATAAACTTACAGCATTCCATTGGAAAATGCTCCATCCAGGGGATGGAGCCAAGCCACTCTACCTGGATAAAAACCTGAGATTTGGGACACCAAGCTGCCTTTCTTCACTGGACTCTCAGAGGAAGACCAAGCCTATCTATCACCAGTGGACTGCTACCAACACCTTGACCAACAGGATATCAAGTTGTATTCTGACTTTGTCAGTGACTTTCTTTCTTTTCTTCCTATTTCCTAATAAATTGCATTTCTGACTTGGAGTCTCTCACTGGTTTTGCTCTCAAACCAGTACACTGGCTTTGTGCAGAGGTTTCAGGAAAAATTCAGGACTGATGTGCACTACTAGGAATGGGAGGTGATAACAGTAACATTATTCTAATCAAGAGTGCAAATCTCTGTTTCAGAACATGAAAAGCTCAGACTCGAGTCTTTTTCTGTCTAATGAGGCTTTAAAACTCATTTCCTGTCTTCTAGGAAAAAAATAAATTAAATCATATCCAGAGAGACAGGTTGGTTTTTTTTCATCTTATATCTTTATTGTCCTGGCTTTACCTCCATGAGTGTGAAGTGGTGGTTGAGGAACAAGATACAGCTCCATGAGAATTCTGTATGCAGTAGTGTTTCTCTGGGAAAGGAAATAAATTGGAGGATCTCCAGGTGGCTTCCTCAGAGACTTGTTTTTGGACTCATGAGGTCCAAAATTTGTGAAGCTCCTGAACAACCTATGGAAAGAAGAGGGTTGTCAGCTCTCCAGACTTAAAAAGCCCAGCTGGTGCTAAGACCACCTCATAACTGCCTGACCATGACCGTGCCTAATGAATGAGTAGTTCTGTAATTGTGGCTATTGCAACCGATCATTTCACTGCCATCTGTAAGTCATTAGGAATCATAGTTTGCGCACAGTGTGTGCTCTGAAGCTCATAGGCTAGAGTCAAAATTAAAATGGTCTGTATTTTATTCAGTTTGTTGTACTCTATGCAGCAGAAATGTTTAACAGCATTTGGCTTTTGTGAAAAATGCTACTGTATTTATTAATCTGTCTCTGACTGTTCAGGGGCATGGAGGACATATGCCTGGTGTATCTTGGAGTTTCTCTTTAATTCTGGGCAGCTGGTGCTGCAAAAGTTAGGTTGGTTTTTCTGGCAGTCAGTTGCTCTGACAGTATCATATAACCTCCAGGATTTCCTCATTTAGGTGTATTGTTTATTGCTATGTGAGATCTGGAGAGCTCACTCTAATTGTCACTCTCTAACAGAAATACCTTGGCTATGAATCATCATCCTTTTATTGCAAATACAATATAAAAACTGAAGTGTAATAGTTCTTTATATGATATCTAATTCCCTTTACTGGTGTTTTGAATCCAGTTAAACAAACTCATTAGAGTGGCTAACTGATGTTCTGAAATGGGTTAGGAATGTGGAATTTATGCCGGACGTTCTCTCCAGGCCCTGAGTGTAACCATGTTTAAATTTTGCAATTGGAGTTTACTGGTTGGGGCTTTGCAAATGTGTGAGGATATTCTGAGGACAAGATATTCAGATTTGGAAATTGTTGGAAAAGGAATCAGTGCCTATACTTTACCATACAGTTTTAAATGCTTGAAGGAAGAATTTTCTGCATTTCTCATATTTGCATTTAAGGATTTTCAGATTGAGTGACCTGGCGCCAATATCCAACTCATATTTATAGTTCTGCCTAAACCATAGCATGATCTCAGCTCAGTGAGTGCAGAGTTTTTTATTCCACATGCTTGAGTGATTTTCAGCCTCACTATTGAAGTAATTTAGACCTTCCATAAAGGCTTCCATCATTTCCTGACATAATACCTATATATACATAATTTAAAGTTGTTGTGGTTGAGTCCACTTAACTGATGTACAAAGAGATATCTTCCTGTATCTAGCCACAATTAGAAGACTCTAGCACTTTCTTTTAAAATTAAGAAACTTGTTGCCATGAAATTGTCAAATTTGGGTTAATTTTTTAGGGAGTGCATGAATATGTGCCCCTCCAAACACTTATATTGGTTTTCCTCTGTGTTTAGGTGTCAGCATTTTAAGCAGACAATAGATGAACATCGATCTTGCTCTCTGAGACTGTGTATACATTAGCAGTCAGTTATCAAGCAGGAAAATACATTTCTGAAACAAGTTTCATGACTGTCTCCATTCACAGTGATTTTAGTTTTTAGGGTGGTCATAGATGTATGTGACTAGATGCCTTTCAGAGGAAATTAATCCAGAATAACTCCTCAGACCCTGGAGGCCCTTTAGAACAATCCTAGTGCTCTAACCAAGAAATATGCCAGCTTACCATGAAGTACCTAAAATAGAGCATGAGGTTCTTGAACCAGTGAGAACTCCTTCACGTGTTGGAGATGTTCTTGCACTGTATCAAGGACTAAATGCCATCTGTCTGCCAGTTGCTATCCATCACCAGCTCTCAGTGCTTTGTTTTGACTGATGCTCCTTCCTCATCCACGTATACTTTTTGCAGTATATAACCCTCTCTCCTTTTGCCTGTTTTACCTTCTGCTCCCCTGGTCCTTTGCCAAATCCCTTTTAAATATTTTTCACAATTTAAAAAAATTTTTTTCTCCCCACCACTCCTCCTGTGTCAAAGTCACCTATAGAGTCTTTTAGTTGAGAGTTGCTGTTCAAAAAACATAACATGTCACAGCCAGGCCCTATGACCTGTGTAATGCAGCAGATGAAAACAAACTGTGCTAGCCTCTTCCACTGGTAAGCCCTAACCTGCTTTAGATGCCTATTTTATCTGGTGTCTGATGAATAATCGCTCTTTTTAAAAATTATTTTTCCCCCTCAATAAGTTTGGAATGATTATATCACTGAAATGTGTTACTCACACAATATAATTCACATTGTTAAATGCATGTGCTGGAATCAGAAGTCTGTCCATATATGCAGAAAATAGAGAGGCTAGGTGCCTTCTGCCCTTTGTTTTATCCAAATAAGCCATGAGTAGCCTTTTCATTTGACTGAAAAATCACTGACACTGCTGTTTATCCAAGTTTATCTTGCTGTTTATCTTAGAGAAGATGCAGGAGCTATGTGTTCCATCATAAAGAAAATCCCAACCAGAAATACTGGAAATTGAATCTCTGTCTACATAAAACATTTCTTCTGTTTTTTTGAATCTTCTTGGGCCTATCAATGAAACCTAAATAAGAAATTAATGATGGTATAATATCTGTAGCTTCTGTGTCTGACACGGTTAATGTAAAATCCGTAGTGTCTATTTCCTACACAGAGGAAAAAAGATTGGTTTGTAAGGGCTTTTTCTTTCAACAAATTAGCACAGCATACTTTAAAAGCAGGTAAGTTGCTTACTTTGAGATATTTTGTATGCCATCTGTGTAGCCCTTTGATTTTATACAATAGCCTACATCACTCACAGAGGATAACAGAAACTGAGAGAGACTGGGGAGAGCCAGAGCACAGGCAAAGTTTAATCAGCTCTGCCAAGCCTGTCAAATGTTGTTTGTAGGCATGCATCAGTTTAGTACATGTGAATGAGTTTTGAAACTTTTTATGTCTTAGCCATGTCAATATAAGCCTGCTGTTCCAAACTGTCTTAAAATATTGTAGGGAAGGATAAATGTGGTCAGTAGAAGAATTTCACAGCCCTTACATATAGAAAATTGCACTTTTTTTTTTGTTGTTTTCATAAGAAAGCTATATTCATTAGAAAATGTTAAGGTGCTTGCCATGCTGCTGAACTGAAGTAGGCAAAAAAGGAAGAGGAATGGAAATTGCTTGTGAATTATACCTGTGGCAGTGGCCTCATGATCAAGAATGACTCCACCTATAGTCAATTCTGCTGTGCCAAGCTTTGAAATTTAAACATAGGTAAGGCAATAAAGTTTCATTTTACTAGTAGGCAAGACACTTATTAATTTTGTGATTATGGTAAGAAAAATAAATAAATAACCCCTCAGTGAATGTTAAGATGTTGGAGATTGCAAACTATTATAAAAGATAGTGATTCTGGAGGCTCTTATAGGTTGTTGAACCTTGTTTTCCCATGAAACTCCAGATTCTTCTAGTGCATTGCAAAATTTTCTGTTTATTCATTGATGTTAACACACATTGAGGGACAAACTAACAGAAAATGGTGCAGGTGCTCTTTCAGGCACACAGAGGCAGTTTGTGTGGGTTGTGGTTAGCATGTGCAAGATAATTTCAGAATGTCACTGCTCTGGCATGCCTAAACAGAGACACTATCATAGTATCATAGATGTATCATAGATAGTATCATAGATGATAGCAGTGCTCCAGCTTTGATGAATATTGGATGTACTGTGCTACAGAGTATTCAAAAGGAATCAGATTGTTAGTGCTTGGAGAGAGTTAGAAGCTTTTCATGTTACTTCATTCTCAACAGCCTTCTCCACCCAAAATATAGCTGTAGGAAATCAGAGATTTTGAACTTCCCATCTGCTGCTCTGATAGCTGTCAATTTATACTGATTTTTTTTGGCAGTACCTTCCAATTGCTGACAGTTGTTAGAAGCTGTGATTTGCAAAGTGTTACTCAGATTCTAAGTTATCATTATATGAAAATATGTGATGCTACTGTCTGAGTAGTAGGACATGGTGTCTCATTTATAATCTTACATTTTTCTCCTTAATGGTATTTTTAGGTGCACTAGGGCACTTTATGGAAAACAATACTAATAAGAAAAATGGGCAAAACCATTTTTTATATGTAAGGATAAAAAAAAGTTTATGGAATATTGATTTAATAAGAAAATGACATAGTTTTTATGGCCTTTCTTTTGAAAAACAAAATAAAAACGCATTAACTGATTAGTAATTAGAAATAATTAACACTTAAATATGCAAAACTCATGCACTTAATCCTAATCACACTGCCATAGAGCATGGAATTATATTTTACAACTCCTTACCTAATTATGTGGATCCAGAATATAAAATTATAATACCTTAACCAGTGTCAATGGTAAATGTTCATGTAACTGCCTTTTGTATTTTGAATGCCTATAAGAAACAGTAATGTTTGGGACTAGAAAAGTTCAATGGTTTGTTCTTGCATTATTTATATTCTTTCCTACCAAATGAAGAAGGCGTTGAATGCTATGGAAGTTATATTATTTTAGTTTGTTAATATTTAAACTTGTAAAAAATTCCAAATCAATGTAAAAATGCTACATCATCTTGTCTTTATTAGGTAGACTAACTTTACATTTTTTAAAGTTCAAGCTGCTTCATTTTTTCTTTCTATATTTTTAACCTACTTTTTCACTCAGTTCTCTAGTTATTTTATTTTTGCAGATCAAGTGCTAATCTACTCTCTCTCACTTTTTAAAAAGTTATTAACACTTTTTTGACTCATTGGATAAGACAATGTAAAGCTGTTAGGAAAATTCTCAATTTCATTTTCTCAGTGTGTTCTAGGCACTATTAATTGAGGATGGCTTTTACTGCTGGAGCAATGGCCAATAAAACTTGTGTCTAAATAGCAAGTTGCAAATACTCTATGACAGGTTTTTCCTTTCTATTTGATTGTTTTACCAGTAAATGAATTAATAAATGTACCACACGTATACTATTTGCTATCTAACATTTGTCATGGGTTACAGTAAAAAAATGTAATCAAAAGTGTGTTATTCTATCACCATCTGCTGGAACTGGAATGAGGGGAAGTGAGGCAATCTTGTGTTGATAAGCCAGCTGATAAGAAATCAGCAGGACAATTTCCTGATTTCTCCCACGACCCATCCTCCCTCTAGGGAGGGGTTTTCTGCTGATGGGCCATTGAGTCCACTGATAAGCTTATCATCCCATTGGAAAATGCTCCATCCAAGGGGAGAAGCTGATGGGCCATTGAGTCCACTGATAAGCTTATCATCTCATTGGAAAATGCTCCATCCAGGGGGGAGGAGCCAAGCCCCTCTACCTGGATAAAAACCAGAGAACTGGGGCACCAAGGTGCCTTTCTTCACCGGACTCTCAGAGGAAGACCAGGCTCATCTAGTACCACTGGACTACTGCCAACACCCTGACCAACAGGCTATCAGGTTGTACTCTGACTTTGTCAGTAGCTTTCTTTCTTTTCTTCCTATTTCCTAATAAATTGTATTTCTGACTTGGAGTCTCTCACTGGTTTTGTTCTCAAACCAGTACACATTATACAGTTTATACTTTTTTGTATACTCCAGTGAGTGTCATTGTTTGGCTTAAATTAAAACTGAAGACTGAATGTATGTGAAAATCCTGTTTGTTTATACATAACCACCATGAACAGTTTTAATAAGCAATTAATTAGATTTTGTTCTAACCCTGCAGCAGGTCACAGGCAATTCTGCTTACCACTTCTTGAAGTCCTATTTGAACATGTATCATTACTGTTGTACTGCATTTCACTATAAAGTAAAAACTGTGACTGTAAAAACATAAAATGAACTTGAGCTGGGCGTGGTAGTGCATATCCTTATAGATATTTATTCTTACCTTGGATACAACATGGTAAGGAGCTGAATTAGTTTAAAGTTTTCTTATTCTGTGCATAAGGCTGAAGCTAAGAGAAAGCTTCAGATGCCTTAAAGATGCTGATGATTCATTATTTAATCATATATTTCCTTCATTTTACTTCTAAATATTAAAAAACAGCCTTGACCTGGGTGTTCTGAATTTCACTATAGGGATGTTTGTCCTCCTGTGAGATATTTTTGTGATCTGTGTCTATTGCATTGCTGGGGTCACTGGGCCCCAGCACCCCTCTGGTTAATCCTTTCATAGATCTGAGCATTAAGCTCAGGGTAGGCACCCTCTGTCCCACAATCTAAGTATTTACAAGGATAACTACATCTAAGTTGTGACTGAAGGCCTAATATTATAAATCCACAAAAAACTAAATATAAGCTGGATTTTATATGTGAAGCATAGATCTTTTAGCAGATGCATACTCTATCTGAAGAAAGGGTAGCAATGTCAGCAGTACACTTAAAAGCATGTACAGACTAGAGTGTATGTGGGAATTATGATAAAATACCACTTTTGTTAAAACAGTGTCCGACAGATATTTTCTCATCTTCTGTCTCATCAGTATCTAGTCCTCTACTGCTTGCAAACTCTAATGCTGAAATTTGTCAGAGAATAGACTCTGAACAGTCATAACTTTATGCCCTTAACCTTATTCTGGACAGGTGGCCATGAAGACCATGGGAGAGCAGGACTGGCCCCACCAGAGCTCAGGTACCTTTCAAGGCTGGAAGAAAGAGAGAGGTTTCCCAGGCTTGCCTATTTTTAAAATGTAGAATTCACAGAGTTGGACCTAGTTTCTAAATGATTTAAAAGTCTGTCAATTCTCGGAGCTAGCCAGCTATTGTTTTCTTCCAGGCACAGAGGAAGCTCTTAGCAGCTTCTCTCAGAAAAATCATTTCCACGGATCACTTCTTCCCTCCTCACTAAATATCAATCAATGCAAAACCAACACGAAGTCTTTTCAAATGCATAGGTTCCTCATCCATTTAATTTAATTGCAGTGAGTGTTCTCATGTTCTCCAAAAAATTCTTTAAACATGGATAAACATCAACTTTGACATTACTGGTTTCATATTTGTCCAAAAAGAACATATTTTCTTACATGTACTCATGACCTTTCTTCATTTCATATCTGAAAGCAGGAGAAAAAGAAGCTCAAATCTGTTTGGTTTTTTACATGCCATCTTTTAAATTAGGTAGGCAAAAAAATCAATAGGTCCTCTAGTTCCTGCAATCTTCATTCTGCAAGTTCACTTCTACTCATCAGAAACCAATGCTGGTTGCAATCTAAGGACTGGTGAAAGTGAAGTTCTTATCAGAATATTGACAAAAAATCCCTGACCTGCATAACCATTAAGACAGGCAGCCTAGTTTTAAGGAGTAGTGTCCAAAGAATAGGAGAGAAATCCATATGGGAATGTAAGGGGTAGTCTTTTCATGAAGGACAAATGGAGGAGGCCTCTTAGCAGCCCATGTTGATATGCTATTTTCCTGCCTAAGCAAAAGGCTTTCTTGTCTAAACGCATGTTAAAGATAATATTAAATCAGGACAGGTCTTTACAGTTCAATCTCCTTTGTTTTTATTAATTTTTAAATCCCAAATTTGTGTTCTTGAATTTTTTTTTTGTATTTAAACAAATTTTTGCATTTTGCAGCATCATTTGCCTTCTTTAAAGAATTCATCTTGTTTTAGACTGCAGAATAAACAGTACATAATCATAATCTTATTTGCTTATCTATCTCACAGTATTGTATAGTGGCTTCAAAGATTCCCTCCATCTACACTAATTTTGGTTAAATCCCTGATTGATGTTTAATGTTTACTAAAAATATTCCTGAATAAAGTCTGTAAGTATGCAAGATACAATGAGTTTCTCTTTTTAACTGCAACATAGTCTGGAAATTGCTCTTCATATTCTCAGGCACACCTTAGCTAAACCATAAGGCTTCCTAATGAATACCTTTATTTGCTTTATGGCATGGAAACCTAAAATTTTGCTATGGCTTCTGCTGTTTGACTTCAGAGATCACCAAAACTGAAAACACACCTCTTTCACTGTGTTTTCTGACTTGTTTCTGTTTATTTCCCACGATAAGGCCTTCACTATCTGAGACAAAGATTTAATTTTGTCCCATTTCTATTATGCCTGTCAGAGGGGGGATTATGGTATTATTAATTATTTGTAATTGTGAAGAACAGCCATCAAATAATTGAAGGTAATACCAGATTCCCACAGTGGGGGCTGTTTATGGTTGGCATAAGGGAGTGCAAATCTGTATGATCACCACTGCTTTCTGAAACTCCAACATGCCTCGTTCCTTGGCATGTCTAATTCCGCTGTGTTGCACATACCACCTTTGGGCCGTATACTTCTTGTTGTAGGAGGATTGTATAGGGTGACATGACAGGTCTTTTCTTGGTTTGATGCTACCTTTTCTTCAAATGTCAAATTATTTCTTGAATTTTTCCACTTATTAAAAGTGATTTATTTTGCTCAAACTTCTATTCACCATTTCTTGAAATATCTTGGGTAGTTTCTCTGTGTTAGCCTCTTCCCAGGCTGAACTAATCAAAATGATGTCTAAAAGAAACTACAAATGGAAACTATACTGAAAATTTCCAGATGGATGGGTAATATCACCTAATTCTTCATCACAAAACAGGTCACCCTGTAGTAAGCTGTCAGATGATACATTGCACATCTGTGATAACGCCATTTGTTCTAGGGAGTACTTCTGAATATGTTAATATAAAAGCATGTCCCTTATTCTGCTGTAAGTGTGTATCAGAGAAATTGAAGATTCGTGAAGGGAAAAGGAGGATGTTTTGTGTGTATATTTTATTGCATTGGAAGACTGGATGTTAAGGCTTGTAAGGGTTCAAAAATGTTCTAGGGCTTTCTTGCTACTTTGAAGGAAAAAGGCGGAAAAAGGTCAAGTAACAGCTCTAGGCGATGTGAGTATATGAATAACTATTTCAAAACAGTAAACTCCCAACCTGCTGAGTTATGGCACAAACCACAGCATGACATTCCATTCTCTCTGCAGAACAGACGTAGACAGTGTTTCTACCTTTTGTGTTTTGCAATACAAAGAGTAGAAATTGTGATAAAACTCCTAAGTTTGGATAAAGAATCATTTAAATTTATGAAATGTCATCAGCATCGTAGTCATTCAAATAGAAATGGTACTAAACTATTCAAAGAAATAATTTATATTGCCATGTACATTTTATTTGCATTCAAGTGTCAGATGTGACAGGTTGCAGTGCAGAAAAAAAGTCAGCTGAGATATTTCATATTTTTACTCACTCATAGACTAAAATATTTGGATGACTATGTAGGAAGTACATTTGTCATACCTGTCTGTAAACTATACATCCCATGACTGGAATGAGTATTTCCAGACCTTCAGTGGACTCTCTTCCTTTCATTTCTTCCACATTTTTCCTGTGTTGATTAATGTGTTTCCTGTGATGTCTGCTTGGTCAAAAAATGCCCTATTGCCTATTCACTCTGTATCTTTCTCCACCCTTCTTCCAGGGTCCCTGATTATTTAGACATAGTGTTTGTTTGAGGCCACTCTGTAGCCTCTTTTCAAAAGAGGTAGCTAAAAAATCCAGTCCTCAGGTAGGTTTGGGGATTTTTTAATGTTTTTTAATAATTTATTCTCTAAGTTAAATTATTCCTCATGTGTCTTGTTGGGGGTTGCATGTTTTGTTTTTTTTTCGTTTCTTAGCTGTTAGAATTTTTCCCATTTAGCTGAGAGAGAAAGCCTTGATGGCTGGGACATCATCGGTACTTTAAAAGACAAAGGGATCGGCTGAGCCCCGGGGGCAGTGGGGAGGGAGCAGTTTTTGGTTTTGGGTCCTTCTGGGAGGGCAACACAGACACTCTCGGAGCTGTTTCTGCTGAGAGAGGGGGTTTTTGCCATCGTCCAGACGGAGCGGCTGTTCCTTCTGCTTCTGCTTCTTCCTCTCCGTTTTGTGGCCTCCACTCCTGTCCTGCCGGACGTGCTGCAGCCCAGCTGCCAACGCGGAGCTGCTGATCCATCTCCTCCACCGGCCCGGGACTCTGCTCATCCCTGCCATTCCAGCGAGGTGTNCAAAATATATGTGTGATACAAAGAAGCAGGAAAATGCAGTGGGGAAAGCAACAGCAGTGAAAATGATGATAAGAATAAATCAGCAACACCGGTGTCACACTGAACACGGTCAAAGCTCACCCCAGACCTATCTTGGACAGAGAGAGACTCGGGCAAGCACAAGGGGACCATAATTGCCCCTTTGCTGCAAAGAATAAGAGTAGGGAGCCGGTGTTTGTCAAAAGTGCCATTCTCTCCTGCAGATTTGGTAATTTGAGAGCACTCAACTGGAACTTAAAAGAAAAACTCTGACAAAGTTGCATGGGTAGTAAAATGATAATAAAAACCCAAAATCTAGACCAGGCAAAAAGTGAGAGAGGGCAGTGTCCAGGTTAGGGTTCAATCAGTGCTCTTACTGTAAGCAGTGCTAGGCCTTAGAAACATAAATGACCAAACTGG
>VWYI01021375.1:0-18898 GCA_013399455.1 Anthoscopus minutus
GAAGGGAAGGGAAGGGAAGGGAATCTGATGCAACTCAAGCCTCATTCATAAAAATAAAATTTTTACATTTTACTGATTGTTTTTATAAAATTCCTTTCCTGGCCCACCATTTGGCCTCATGGGAAAATAATTTGTACCACTTTAATGGGTCAGACATTGCTTCATCACCCATCACATAATTTCAGAGTGACGAAAAAGTGTGCTAAATTCCATCCCCTTCCACTCTTCTCTAATCCAGGAGGGAACTCATGGTCACAGAGCAAGAAAGGACAAGTCAGGCTCTTGCTGAGACCTGCAGGGTTTTGCATTCCACAATTACCAATGCTGGGTGTCCGTTGTGATTCCAGTCTAAGGAAACAACGGCTAAGGAAAGACAATTTCAGACTGTAGCATAATTATAGGCCCTGTTTTCTCTTTCTAGGGAAAGTATCAGGCCAATCCATGACTGCTCTCATTGCAGCTGAAAGTAAAGTACATGAATTAATAACACAGGAGGTCATAATGTGATTAAATTCTGATAACATGATTAAATTATCCCTTTTCTTGGGTGAAATATTAACTTGAAGGAAAACATGGAAAAATGCACCTGCCTGGTACAGAACTTGCATCTAACTTTGGAAAATGTTCTTTGGAGTCTCTGCTTGACCTTGACCAAATCATTTAACTCCTGGTATCAGGGCTATTCACTCTTAAGGCACTTTGAAAGATGTGATTTGGAATAATGGACTGCACAAAGTGGTTGGGAACTTGTGCTTATCCTAAAATGTATCTTGAGTTGATATCATTGGGAAAGGGTTCTTCAGCTAGATGGTCCACTGGTTTGCTCTGAGAGGACATTTCTGTTCATAACCAGCCTGCTGTTAATTACAAAAATATTTTATAACTCAGAGTGAATATGAGGATTATGATTCTTGTAATTTCAGATATATGTAGTTTGTAGTTTCATTGGATTGCTTGGAAGTTGTAGTTTGATTGGAAACTCAAAAATGAGCAAGAGAATATTTTTCCTACTGCAAAAGTATTTAATCTCATTTTGGTGAAAGGAAATACAACAGCATTACTTTGGCCAGATTATGATTCAGGACTCCATGATTTTTCTATTATTTTTCTTTTGTTTAGCTGTGGTGAAGGTCAGGAACCTGGAGACTGCAAAAAAGTAAATTTGACAAAATAGATGCAATGAGATGTAAGAAAAATCTCAAAAGTCCTCCTTTTTTATTCCTTCTTATGACACAAGCTAAAGGAAATATGTCTCCGAGACAGCTGCCATCAGTGGTAATGGTGAAATTTGTTCAGAGCAGCTTTAAAACCCACCTAGGGAACTGACTGTGATTTTAACTAATGTTGATAAGCAGATAGAGTCAACTCCAAGAGTCCTCAGCTTTTAAATAACGTTGGGCCAAGACCTTCACAAGCAATCAGATTCAAGGGTTCAGGGAAATGTCTTGGTTTACAGTAAAAGCAGCAATGTGTCATCACAATAAAGGCTTAAAAACTGTGAATTTCAGGATTTAGGCTCCTCCCAGATTTTGGGGATGTGGCAGGGTGTAGGTTGCAGGAATCTACCTGCTTCCAGGTTTTCCCACTCTCTTCTGAGCAGCATGGCAGCACTGAATTTGTCAGAGGCACAGTGCTGGAGGTAAGGGGTTCTCCCTGCCCATTTCATGTTACTAATGGAAACAAAGCTTTGCCAAATGAAAATATTGTTTTTAGCCAGAGCTTTCAAGCTTCTTATGTTACAATTCTCTTTGCTGACTTGCACCAAACAACCATTACCCCCTGGGCCTGGAACGTGCTCTGTAATGGTCTCCAGTGATGTTGCCATATGCAAAAAAAGAACAGCACTGCTGACAAGGGGGAATATTTCACCTAACTTGTGGTGTAAAAAATTCCTTTCTAGCAGTGAAAAGAAATAAAGGACTTTATAAAGAATTGTTCACAATATCTGCTTTTAGATCCGCAGAATCAGTCAAAGAATGCTTTGGGCTTGAAAGAAGTTTTAACTATAATCTAATCCACTCCCCTGCCATGGGCAGGAACATCTTTCACTGAACCAGGTTACTCCAAGTCCCATCCATCCTATCTTTGAACACTTCCAGGGTATGGAGCAGCTACAGTTTCTCTGGGTAACCTGTGCCAGGGCCTCACCACTGTTGCAGTAAAGAATTTCTTCCTAATATCTAATCTAAACCTACTCTCTTGCATTTGAAAACTGCTTGTTCTGCGTTAGTAAAAAGTCTCTCTCTGTCATTTTACCTTTTCAGGTATTGAAAGGACACAAAAAGGTCTCTCCAGGGCCTCCTCCAGGCTGAACAATTCGAACTCTCTTAGCCTGTCTTTATAGAATAGATGTTTCTCTGACCTCTGACCATTTTTGTGGCCCTCATTTGGACTTGCTCTAACAAATCCTAATATTTCTTGTGATGAGAACCTCATATTTGGACACAGAACTTCATGAGGGCTCTCACAAGGGCAGAGAATAGGGGCAGAATCACCGCCCTTGACCTTCTGCCCAAGCTTCATGGGAGGCACCCCAGGATACTTTTGGGGAAGCAGGGTCTCGTCCTCCCTATTGGCCATAATTTTGGACTACAAGCTCAGGTGAAAATATTAATATTTGTTTAGAAGAATCCCATTCTGCTTGTATTGTACATTCTAAATAAAACCCATCATTTACCAGTGTTTTCAGTACTTATGGAACCCCTCAAAAATGCGAGTCTTGTTTTAAGCCCTCTCCTCTCTTTCTGTGCATGTGCACATGCCAAAGTTCACATGTTAAAGCAGTCTGTGACACAAAGGTTTTACCTTCTAAACTGAGGCGAACAAAAGGCACACAGTTCTATGGTCCCCATTTCACAGAGGTGAATGAGACTTAGGCAGATTTAGGGACTTGCCCAAGGCCAAGACAGGAAACCTTCAGCACGACCAGGAATCAAACCCACATCTCTTCTTTTCTGTAGCTAAGTATCTAGTGCTCCTCTTAACTGTTCCTTCTATAAGATGAGAAGTGGTGCTTTGAAGTCCTTTTTCGCAAGATAACGTCACTGTTATTGTTATAATTTAGCAATAGATGTTATCAATATAAAAGTAAAGCCGGTTGCAATTTGAGTTTATCCTTTGTAATGACTCACTTCTTCCATACTGCCCACAAGAAGTGAGCTAATAACCAGTTATTCCCCCTGGATTTCTCCGTATGAATTGTCTCTGTGTTACTTGCTTTTAAGCTACAAGACAGATTTCCAAGCCACCTCAGCAAAGTCATATGGCAATATCAAACCCCTCACAGACCTCTTGGTGACCTCCTGATAGAAAGGATGCTGCAGACACACATCTAGCATCCCCATGGTGCTCCTTGATGATCAATTCCTCTGGCAAAACACAATCTACATTTAGAACTTGTACACCCCTCATGTCCATAAAACATGTTGGATTCTTTAAGATTTGTTAGTTTTGGTGGGCTTGAGCTTGTACAGTTAATTTGACTATAAGTGATCATAAAATCATAGAATATCTTGAGTTGGAAGGGACAAGGAGCATTGAAGTCCAACTCCTGGCTGTGAACAGGACAGCTCCAAGAATCCTACCAGGCACCTGAGAGAGCTGTCCAAAGGCTTCCTGACCTCTGTCAGAGCCAGTGCTGTGGCCATTTCCCTGTTCCAGTGCCCAGTCATGCTCTGGTGATGAACCTTTTCCCAATATCCAGCCTAAACCTCCGTGACACAACTTCAGGCCATTTCCTTTGGTCCTACCTCTGGTCACCAGTGAGACTTGTGAGTGCTCTGCCTGCTGGAGCAGGATTTGAAATGCAGACACTTGGGATCCACAGGATGTTTGGAACTGTCAGAAAAGCCACTACAGGTCACAGAAAACACATTCCTGAACTCTTTTGAGTATGCACCCATGAAGATCCAGAAAACTCCATAGTTATTATTGAGCCAGTTTGGTCTGCCTAGTTTAGCTCACTTTTTTTTTTCTTTTCACCAGACAAAACAGTGAACAACCACACCTTGAATCATGGAACCATTTATGCTGGAAAAGATTGTCAAGTCTAACCATTAACCCCGCACAGCCAGCTCCAACACTAAACCACGTCTCCATGTGCCACGTCTGTGTCAGGATGGGAGCAAATCACTTATTGAAACTAACAGGACTTCTGCCACTGAATCTAGTAGGACTTTTGGCACTGAATCCATTAATTCTGTTTTTTTGTTGTTTTGTTTGTTAAAGGATGTTTCATTCTAGGATGGGATGGTTTCTTTCCTTATAGTCAGTTATTTTACACAGAGTAAGCATTTAACCATTGTCCCAAACCAGGTAGTTGCTGCTCTGAATAAAGAACTCCTTGCTTTGGTGAAATACTTAAAGTGATATGGGGTAACTAAACAATCTGTGTTGGACCTTTTTCATTGAGTAATTTGGTGTTTAGAATATACTTCATTAACTAACATGCTTGGTTAACTAACACTTTTGCAAAATGTCACAAGTAATGTCTGTTTCTGGGATTTTATATGGTTTTCCCCTGTAGTCTCCCTCTATTTACATATCTATTTCTTTCCCCCCACCAGAATTTTTAAAGTTCATTAGTGAAAGTGCAACATCTTGCTGATTATCTCAGAGTTGCTGAAGATTTGTTGTGTTTTTTTCCCAGAGACTGGTAAAATCACAGTGGCTCCAGAGGTTCAGCTTTCTACCCCTGCTAAGGGAGGTCATCAGTAGCATGGAGTCAGATTTGGATATCTCCCAATCAGAAACAAATAAAAGTTGGCCCAGTGGGACTTCGGCTAGGCTGTATCTGCCCTTCCAGTGAACAGTTAAGCTTTGTAGTGTGCCTGCTTGAGAAACAGCTGTTTGTCTAACCCTTGAACTGCTCAATACATTAATTTGAAGCATAATTTAACTCTGTCTGAGCTTCTGAATGCGGCACCAATAACTGGTTAGCATAGATTTACCAGCCTTAAAAATAATAATTTCTGAGGGTTGTTTAAAAGATAGTTTTCCTTCTGCCTAAGACTAATTAAGTGGCAATCTTTGCAGGAACATACCCAAAAGAGAGCACAGTTCATAGGGTTCTAAGAGGGATGCTTCCCCTCAAAACCTTCATCTTACTCTTTGTACCTGGTGTTTGAGAGTCAGCTGAGGCAGACTGGTTTTTTGTTGGCCTTCTGTTTGGGGAATGTGGTTCAGCTGTGCATCACTGCTTTGTCCCCTGCCAGTTAAGAACAAAGATCCAGTCAAAAGGATGGGAAGATGCATTTCTATTCTGCATGAGGAGGAGTACAAGCCTTGATCAAATCTGGATATCTTCAAGTTCAAAGTTAGGGGACTCCTGGATTCAGTGTGGACTCATCTGTTTCTGAACTCAGATTCGAAGCTGGGGAATCACTGGGACCATTGATCCTTGTGAGAGTGTAGGTCTTAAAAGAGGAAAGAAATAGATAAAAAATAGAGGAAAATAAATGTTTGTGAAAGACAGTAAATGTCACACTTTTGGCTTTTGAAATGCTGAGTGATGCATGATCCAATGTTCTCCTCTCACTAACAGACACTCACTCCTCGCTTTACCTCATGAGCATATACATACTTCATTCCCCAGATTGCCCTAGAGACAAATAGTTCACTATTCTAAGATTTTGGCTTCTATGAGCCGTTGTTTTGTCCCTCACAATACAGGTCATTAAATGTCTTTCCAGACCTAGCACTGGAGTTTTCCAGTGACTTCCACTCTTTAGGATTTTGCTCCTGTCCTATTAAGAGAGATCATTGAATCACAGAATAACAGAATGGTTGGGATGTACCTTAAAGACCATCTCATTCCACCCCCATCCATGGGCAGAGACGCCTTTCACTATCCCAGGGTGCTCCAAGCCCTGTCCATCCTTGCCTTGAACACTTCCAGGGATGGGGCAGCCACAGCTTCTCTGGGCAGCCTGTGCCAGGGCCTCACCACCCTCACAGTAAAGAATTTTCTCCTAATATCGAATTCAAACCTGCCTTCTTTCACTTTAAAACCATTCACTCTTTTCCTATTACTACACACACTTGCAGAAATTATCTTTTTTTCCATCTTTCTTGTGGACTCCCTTCATGAAATAGAAGACCAAAATTAGGCTATCCCAAAGCCTTTTCTTCTCTAGCTGAAAAACTCCAATTCTCTCAGGTTTTAAATGGGTGGCTTTGGATTGAGGTAAATCCAGGGTAGTTATTGACCCACTCCACATAACATTTAAGGATCTATTTTGCAAGAGGACCTATTTCTTGTAGATACTGACAAATAAATTGTGTGATGCCATACAACCTCAAAAGGTGTTTTATCTGTCCAAGTTAAAAAAGGCAGTGTGTAAATTATGGAACTAATCCTTGGGTGTTATGTCCTCACAAGGTTCTGCTGTTGGTCTTGCTGACTTTCAAGAGACCATCATCTCCATGGACTATAACAAAAGCTGGTCTTACTGCAGAGCACTTGTGTTTCAGTCAAATTCCTTCTATAAGTGTTCTCTTTTTCCTAAAGCTCTGAGTCCATCAAGGTGTTATGAGAGATAATTAAATTTTCCTTACAAAGGAGTGCAAACAGATCTGTCAAAACTTCTCAGTCAGAAAGAAATCTTGAAAATTTAGCCTAGATCTGGGCATATGCTTGAGCAGTGCTGAAGCTTGCAAAGAGATTAAATCTCATGTTTTTCTTGTATTATCATCAGTGTAGAAAAAATGGCATTTGCAGTTCAGGGAATACAAGAGTTAATAGGCACTGACAGAGCTCTGGGATCTCAGCAAGTTGTGGATTGTGTGATGAACACAATCCCTGTTGCAAGGAGTTTAGAGTATGAAAAAGGTGGGATAAGATGGAGTCGGACAAGCCAACAAGGAATATGATGATATTATCCTTTTTCACCAGATTACTGATTTACTGACAGACCAGGCCTGAATCTTAATGAGGGATTAAATCAGAGAAGGATATAATTTTTCAGCTGGAACCATTTTGGTGAAACTGTAGATTTGACAACCTCTATTTTGCCTGTGAATTTCTGTCAGATGAGCTAATTTTTTCATTAACTATAACTGAAAATATATTGGAAAATTAAAATATTTAAACAATTTATGATTAACTGTCATGAATTTTTAGCTAATATTGTTTAAAAAATGTATTTAAACATTTTATTTAATTTAAAATAAATAAACCTTAGTGAAGCATTTGATCTTAATCAATGTTAGACTCCGATATTTTTTTTCAGCTACTCCCTTGCTCAAATATCCCAGCATTTATGTTCTTGCTGAGCTTGATGATGATGATAAAAAGATTATGAAGAATTAGCAGGAAAGCATAAAATTTCCCATTTTTATAGCAGTTTGTCTCTTGACTGTGGGGAAGATGTTGTTTGAGAAGGTAAATGGGGCAGGTGAATCCCGGCATACACCAGGGGATGGATGCAGAGCCTTGGAGACAGAGAGAGAGGGCATTTAGCATGTTTGTTGTAATAGGAAAAGAGATAATGATTTTAAACTAAAAGAGGACAGATTTAGACTATACACAAGGAAGAAGATTTGATAGATGCTGGTGAGACATTGGCACAAGTTTCCCGGACAGTTGGTGAATGCCCCAGCCCTGGAAAAATGGAAAGTCAGGGCTCTGAGCAACCTGCTCTGGTTGAAGGTATCTCAGTTCATTGCAGGGGGATGCACTAGATGATTTAAAAGTTCCTTCAAACCCAAATAGCTCAATGATCCCCCTTTTACACAGGCCAGTTTTGTCCCTTCACTAAGCAGGTGTAGCTCATGAGGAAGGCAGGAAGTGACAGGAAATCACCTGTCCCAGGTAGTTACAGTAGCCCTGTTACCCCTGAGCTCGCAGAGACTGTCTCTCATTACCTGTGCTAATATTCTTTGTTTTCTGGACAATAGCAAGAGATAAACTCACTCATTTGCTGCTGAATGGCATGGACTGAAATTCACGACTAATTCCCCTGCCTGAAGTATTCCAGCCCCATTAGGGGCAGAATTGTGGCTCCCCTGTACCTCCTTTGTGAGCGGGCACAACCATAATCTCCCAACCCACAAAGCCAGCAACCCCGGAAAGGCTGATTTTGCCAGCTGTGATGGTAATCGGGTGGTGAGGGGAGGGGATAAACACCTGGAGAGAGAAGATGCTTTGCTATGAAATATCTGAGGACGTGCTGTCATGCTGTAGAACATCTGCAACACCCAGCTCTGTGTGGGGGAAGCGGTGTCGGGCTGTCAGCGGCGCTCCTGCGGCTCCCACACCTATTGAGCTTGACAGAGCTGTTTAGCCAAAGTGCATCACATTCCCTGCTGCCCTCATTCTGCTTAATCTGCATTCTTGCAGCTCAGTAATCCTCATGGGGGACTTCCTATAAATAGTGCTTTGGCAATTAAACTCACTTTCCTTGCAAACTAAGCTTTAATTGCTATTGGCAGGTAGCTTGCGTGAGTATCTCCTATGGAGGAACCAGAGGATGAAACGTGTTTTAAATAATGAGAGTTTATCTTTGTGAAGAAAGGAAAGTTTATCTTAAATGCTAATGCTATTATCTAATCGAGCATCTGATGTTTTTTCTATGCAGTTTGGCCCTCTGAGAGCACCACGGAGCAGAAATGTGAGCTGCAAAAATCCTGCTGTGCTCATGGAAATGTCTAAATTTCTCTTGCACATTTTCAGGGAAAGCAGGTCAAAGATTACACCTCTGCAGCATTTTTTTAGCAACACACATTCGTTATTTTTAATACATTTTACTCAGATTTCAATCAGAATTATATTCAAAGAAAACAACAAATCACAACAGAAGAATGGCCCCTCTGCCCTCAGAAAACAGGTGAATACACATCCAGGTCAATCCACTGGCCAGCTCTGATGTGCAGAGGAGGTGGGGTCATCTGTTTCAGAAGCAGGTTTAGCTGTTCTGCCTCCTCTTTCACAAGCACTTCACATTCTTAAATGACACCTGGAAATCTGAACAGGCACAGTGGAGCCTATCATAAAGGGAAAGAGGGATTTGGACTATTTGGAAGTAAATCCTGAGATTATTTTTACATGAACCTGTAAGAATGATATTGGTATGCATGTAAGTGTGCATAAAACAGCAGCTGCTCCTGCCTCCTTGCATGCTGAGTGTACTTTGCTTCAAATCAATGCTCTTACGGGCTTCTGGGGGAGCAGGAGCAATCCAGATATGCACAGAAAGCCAAGGCTTTTAAAACCTAAATATGGCATCTGATTACATGAGGTTTAAATAAAACCACAGATGATACCATCCTGTATCATATCTTGTTCCCAATATGGGTCAAATTCTTTAAGGTGGTGAAGATTTTACATGTGTCTGACTCGTTTTAATTGGGTATAAAGTCACATGAGACTCATGGAAATGAATGTGTGATAAATCTCTGAAAAAAAATAACAACATTTACAAGAGGAGATGTTGCAAACATTTATTTTTTATATTCTTAGTCCAGATTATCTGTAAAATTTGTTTAAATAGAGCACACACACACACACACACACATTCTGTGCTCACTTTTTATAAATATTCAGATTTGACTTTTCCTGCTGGGAATGTTTTCAGCAAGTGCATGATGGCCATGTCTGTGGCTGAGGCTGAGCATTGAATTTTGAGGGAATGAATTTTTTTTTACTGAGTGAATGAATGTCCTTAGTGAATGTGTGTCCTGAGCTCAGTCCTGCTAGGAACCATACACACCAACTAAACACTGATAGCTGAAATAGGGTGGTCTTACATTGGATATTAGGAAGAAATTATCTTTTGCAATAGTGGTAAGACATTAGTACAGGTTGCCCAGAGAAGCTGTGAATGCCCCATACCTGGGAATGTCCAAGGCCAGGTTGGATGGGCCATGGAACAACCTGCTCTAGTAGAAGATGTCCCTGCAGAGCGTGGAACTGAGTGACCTCTAAAGTCCCTCCAAATCCAAACCCTTCTGTAATTAATTCCATGACACCATATTGGCAGCACTGAACTATGTCAACATTCAGCTGGAGACTCCCTCTTCAAACTGCTGAAGGATGTTTTAAGGAATGATTTTGAATAAAAGATCTCAAAGAATTCAGCGCAAATTTGGAGATTTTTCAAGGAAACTGATGGCCAAATTTATTTCAGACCCTATGTGCTACCTTACTGTCTGGCCTGGGACATCTGTGAAGCCACACTTCACCCATTTAAATTTAAAACCAGCCCTGGACCGTAGTATCACTTGTATTTTTGGTCCAAGCATACAGACTTTTGAAAATGCTACCAAGCTTCTTACTATGTGTAAGCATATTTAAAATGAGTTAGGCACTGTGTGCTCCTCAAAAAGTCAGTTGGCTTTATTCCATCTCAATTTCTAGAGAAAGTAATCAATGAAATATTATTATTTTTTACCTAATTTTAAATTAAGCACACTGTGATTGCATTTCTTACTTCTGTCTTACCCCAGGTACCAACACTGGCAATAATTTTTACTGCTAATGTAACTGGTAGAAACTTTTTATTTGCTTGCTTTTCCAACAACTTTCTTTTTATTCTGCTTGCATTTATAATCTTAACAAGGGAGAAAATGCTTATAGAGAAAACATAAAGGTATAGAAAGTCACAGAAATGTAGTCAAGAAGAATAATGGGCAGTAAATCAATATTTATAAACATAACAGCTAATAGAAAAACAGGCTCATACCCATTTGTTTTAAAAATAGGTTGTTGCAAAACCATGTAAATGAATATTTAATTTAATGATGTTTTTTCTATATCAAGTATAGTTCTCTTTATAAAAGCCCATGAACAATGACAATAATGCACAATAAATATTAATAATTACCCATAATGGGTAATTAAAATTTAATAATTAGTATGAAAGTCAAAATAACAAGAAAGAATCACTTGATCACATTCAAAACATTCAGTATTTGAAGGATGTTGTATAATCATTACAGGATAGGTTAATGATTGTCCATTTGAAGTCTGCACTCATTTACGTTCATGGTTATTGGAATGTAACAGTTGATAGAGCATTTCATGATAGAAAAAATTGAATATGTAAATATTATTCCAAACGTGAGTCCACTGTGATGGGGTTATCTCTGCAAATGTAGTTCACATTGGTGGTATTCTATAAGGAGGTTGCTTTTTGAAGTGCCTTTGCAAAAATGGGTTTAATTTAGGGGAGTTCAGGTCAATATGCTACACAGAAATAGATTTTGTGCATGTAAACACTGCTCAGCTGAACCAAATGTATTTATTCTAAAATACCCTGGTACCTTGCAGCTGAGGGTCTGGATCACACTTCCAACATTTTGTGGAGTTAGAGGTGTGTAATCTTTTGCAATGTATTTTGGGGTTCTGACATACCCCAATACAAAGAAGCAAAATAATTTCTCAAAAATATATTTTGGCTCATCAGACTCATTTATAAAGACAAGGAGAAGAAGACAACCCAAATACATCTCCTATGTGCTAACATGCTGACATTTCAAAATGTACTCAGTTCTTTTTGAGGTCTTCTGTTTGGTTTTATTTAGTTTGTTGTTGTTGTTATTGTTTTGTTTGGTTGGTTTTGGGTTTTGTTTGTTTGGGGTTTTTGTTTGTTGTTTGTTTTTTTTCCTGGTGAAATAGGTATTTTTATACATACTTCAAATGGAGTAAACTCATTCTTAATAAAACATGTCCATTTTCTGAATGCTATAAGTTTTCAGTATTAAGTTATATAAAGGATATATTTTTAATCCCCATTTCCAGGGACTTTGCTAACAATAGGAGTCTTCTACATCTCCCAAATTTTGAACACTCTGGCCACTGACCTACTTCCATCTTCTTGTATTCAGGATGAGATTTGTGGTCAGCTTGATAAATCATCCAAAAAGCCTGACAAGCCACATAAGCTCCATCTTTCTTTGTTTCGTTTTTTAGTCTCTTTCCTTAAAAGAAAAAGAAAAAGTGGTTTTTTTTCCTTTGAGTTTCAGAAAACTTAGTTTCCTGATCCTGTTGTCTGTGCCTCTGCATGGAAAAGAAGGAAATACTTATCTTCTGCAAAAATTTATACTTTTATACTGGGATAATATAAGGGGATTGATTATTTTCAGGAATTTGTCACATGTCAAGCCCTGTCTCTAAGACCAGTTAAGTGAAGCAAGGAGTGCAGATGAACAAGAAAATTACTAAACAAGGAAATCTGTTTCTGAAGCAATATAATTATTTACAGTAGTGACCAATCTCTGCCTTTTCATTGCTTCATGCCCTCTGGGGCTATTGGTGGTCAAGCTGTTTTGCAATGGGTTTATCTTTTCCATTTCTTAAATGAGGAAAATGAGAGCAACTTGCAGGAGGAGGCAAAGCAAACCTGGGGATCTGCCAGGATGTGAAATACACATGGAAAACAAAATCCGAGGTGAGAGGAGAGGGAGAGGCTTTAAGAGAGTCGCAGTCTCCATTTCCAACACTATGGAGGGAAATTCCAGAACCAGGGAAGGGAAACTCCAGCATGACTGCACAGCACACCTGCCTCTACTTGCTGACCAGCACTGTCCCACTGGTGTTCCAGTCAATCCCAAATAAAAATCCCCCATGCCCACCACCCACAGGTACAGAATCCCAGACTCATAACTGGTTAGGATGGAATCATCAGGTCTCTAGGATCATCAAGGCCAGCTGTCAACCCAGCACCAGTTATGTCCTCAAGTGCCACATGCCCACATTTTTTGAACCCTTCCCAGCATTCCCAGACTTCTCTGCCACAGCCCTGGGCAGCCTGCTCCAAGGCTCCAACCCTTTTGCAAGACAAGGCATGGCCTTGGTGACTGTGGCACGGGTGTTCTGTGACTGAGCAGGAAAAATTCCTCATTCTTTTGGGAATGCATCATTTTCTACCTTGTGCAGAGATGCAGGAGAAGGCAAGTGGATCTGTGGCAGTTTTCCAGGCAGAGCAGAAAAGGAAAGCTTCTCCACTATGTATGAACATCACCAATCCCCACATACTAATGTTTAAGTAAAACATGCAATAGAGGAAAAAGACTGAGAAATTCTGTGCAAGTGAGTGAAATTAGCTCTTTTCTAAAATGGAGAATTAGAATGTTTCATAAAATTAATGGAAAGAGGATCTTAGAAAGAATAAAGAGGGGCCTGGATAAATTAAAGATTTTATCTGAAACCAAACTGGAGTAATTGACTAAATTAACTTGTCTTAAAGAGACATGTACTGAGACATTGCAAAATAAAGAAAAGATAAAAGGAAATTAGAGAGTGTAATATGGCATATAAACAGCACTAGGAGAAAAAAAACTGAAGGGAAAAGTAAGAATACTAGTGTCAAAGACGAAGAAGAAAGGCTTTACATGCATAAAAGTGACTAAATGTACCATTTTATTTTTCAACAAGAAATATAACAAATCTTTCTACTGCTTCCTTGAAAGTAAAATAAGAAATCAGTATTCAAATAAGATATCTCAGGGTGCAGTCTACAAAAACGACACCTCAAAGTAATCTCAGGCTTGCTTTATTTAATTAATTAAATGTTGATAAATCATGGGAAGGTCCTGAGCAGCAATCATTATTTGATTTTTCCTACTGATGAAATAAGCCATGACAAACATCATAATATCTGGGTTTTAAATTGGTCAGTAACTAGAATTAATCACAAGCAATATTTTTTTTGATCAATACAAAGATAGATATAAAAAATCTGAGATTTTTAATACCTTTCATTTGTTAAGGCAGCTACCACAAAGCTGTTAAAGCAGTAGAAACCTTTCAGCGTGCTATGTTAGCATAACACAAATCCAGTGCCCTCAGTTTAAGAAATATTACTATGAAAGAATAATTTTAATGATGCAAAGCCCCTGCATAAACCAAGCAAAGCTTTTTGCACAACTCCTTCTTTATTCCTGATCAGAATATTAAGTTAAGATTGCATTAAGGAATGGAAAAAAAAGTGGTTTTGTTAATCTTGCAGAATTCACTTCAAAGCTCTTTTTCTATTTTTTCTCTATAGTCTAGATTAGGTATTGTTGTTGTTATTATTATCATCTTCATCAATATCAATACCAATATTATTAGTAATACTATTATTATTAAAAATAATATTTGCAATTAGGAGCCCTAATCAGAGACTGAATGCACTGGATTAAATTATAGATATATATAACCACACATGCATGCATGCAAATCCATATACATAAATGCTTGAAGAATATTTTCATCAGGCAAAGAGTTTGCAGCAATGGCAATTGCTTTTGTTTAAGAACTGAGTTCTGGAGGGAATGACAAAGAAAGGATAATTCCTCTTCCAAGAAACTGAGGAGAATCGATGGGTGGGATCCCTCTACAGCAGGGCTAGTGCAAGACAGAAGTCAAAAAAAGCCTAATGGTACTCTCAACCTTTGGCAAGTGATGGGTGGTGATGCTGGAATCACAACATATTTTTGTTCTACATTTGTAGTTTTACACTCATCCTTCCTGTTAATCTCAGCTCTTACCAAAATCAAAGCTTTGATAGCATGGGAAGTGTTCAAGATCAGCTCAGATGGGGCCTCAGGCAACCTAAATGAGTGAAAAAATGGTCCATGCCCATGGCACAGGGGGTGGAACTAGATGATCTTTCAGGTTCCTTCCAACACTAACTATTTTATGTTTCTTTGTTCTGCGAGTCTATGTGAGCTTGTATAACTGCAATGAGATTTCAGCAATTCTCACCCATAGTGGCTGTAATTTGAGGAAGTAGTTTCCTCTTTTTATTTTTTTGTTTGTTTCTTTTTTGGTTTTGCTTTTTTTTTGTTTGTTTTGCTTTTCTGTTTTGTTCTGATTTGGTTGCTTTTTTGAGTGGAAATAAGAAATTTGTAATGCGCATATGTATCTGTCAGAGTACGTCCCTCAAAATATTTTTACAACAATGGCTTTGGTCTTGCATTCACTTTCTGATAAATTTTCCAAGATCACTAAAAGAAGTTAGTAAATCCTGCCATTCAAAGGGGAAATCTTGTTAGTTTGAAATTTAGGAATTAACAAGGGGATGAGATGTTACATATAAGAGAACCCCAGGAAAACAAATTCCTGTAGACACCAAAGTAGTAAAGATGACACTGAGTATTGGAGTAGCAAAGATGGGGAACTGAGGCAGGACTCTCAGAAAGATTTAAATACCTTTTTCAGTGAAATTAATGGCTCTTGAGCCAATGCTTGCACCACCAGCGTCCTATTCAAAGCCCTGTGACAAGGGAGGGACTCCAACCCCCATTTCCCAAGCCCCCAGCCACCCCTCCCGTAACTGGATGAGCTTGTTTTGCTGCCTCTTTTCACAACATCACCATGACAACAGTGGCTGCTCTCTTTTTGGCTGGTGCTCAGTGTGCATATTGATGGTGATCAACAATGAGGTACCACCACCAGGATGAGTAAATAGATCAGACCCATGTGCTACCCCCTGGCCAACCCACACAATGAGCCGATCTGTAGCCCTCAGATCACTGCTGTTACTCCTTCTCCCGGGTCCTGCAGTGTCCTTTCTGCTGACACATAAGCCAGCATTTGATGATAGTATTATTTACATTTTTAATTACATTGTGTGTACTGGGTATTTACTCTGAGCACGAGTGGCAAGCTGCTTGGGAACCGGTGTTTCTGCAGTGCTGCTAATTAATTGATGATAAATAAGTAAATAAAGAACCCAGCAAAAGCAAAAGGAAAGACTATAGCCTGCCGCTTTCCTTTCAGGAAAACTCTATCCTCCCTAGTTTTTTTTCTCCTTCTTTTCCACCTCCATTATCATTCACCTTTCAATTGAAACAAGTTTGCCAAACCTTCCCCCGTAATCAACGAATGGCACTGAAAATGGGTCTCAATCTTTTTCTTTCTTTTCTTTGGTTCCTGTACCAGCATGATGGGTCCTTGGGTTGCTCTGAAATCCCTTACACACAATCCCTGATAAGTCAGGTCTGGAAAATCTTCCCCATGTGCCACCATTTGAAATTTAACTTAAGAACAATGAAGAAGAATAATTGTGAACACAGAGAAGGAGCTGGGATGAAAACAGAGTAAGAGCTCCCCTGCCTAATTTTTATTGAGGATGAAATACTATTTGCATACCTGGCAATCGGGCTGCACAGATAGGAAACAGTTTATTAAAGTTCAGCCACAAGCTGGACTTCAATGCTACACTTGCAGCTGTTGAATGTTTCCCAAGAATGTCTCATTGGATAAATTCTGGCCACTTTCATTATGTGACTAGTTTTCTTCAGCCTATCAGCACATAGCAAAAATCACATTCATTTGCTTAGTTCTCCTGCATTTAAAAATCTGGTCAAGACTAAACAAGCTATATATTATAACATGCATTTAAATATGAGTTGGCCCAATGAGTGTTTTAAGAGGAGCGTATATCTGGTTTTTGTTCATTAACAGATAGAGTTATCCAGTAAAGGAAAGGCCAAATTTGAGAGCTGAATTATGTAGCAAACCTGGGATTTCTAGAGCTGTTGATGGTTTTACAACTGCTTTGCCTAGATGGGAGCAATTATGCAAAGGGCAGGTCTGGGCAATGGAGACCATGCCGATGTGTCTGTAGCCTCTCTGAAGGAATAATATAATCTCTGAAAGCCTTACACAAGCAAAAGGACTCCTGAAAAAAGGGGGCAATTTTAGAAACATGCCTAAAGAGGCTGCTGTTTACATACCTGGGCTGGATTCTGTGGAGGACCTGCAGAAAAATGGGACCTGAGAAGATCCCAGTGCTCCAGCCCCAGGTTCCCACCTGCCCAACACACCTAGTGTGAATTAATATGGAAGTGATCACATGGGTGTTTTTCCTTCATGATAGCCACATCCAGAGCACAAAGGACAAAGCACATGAGTCTTTCCTTCATTTTGTTCATCTTAATTCATAAAGGACACCCCATTAATGGAACTTGGGTGTCACGATGTCAAGCAGCGTGGTGGCCAATTTTCATGCAGCTACCTGCAAGCTGGAGTTCTAATTGCCTGTCAATAGAGGCAAGAAAAGCCATCATATTCAGCAAAAACTTGCCTAATTCTGCCAGAAAGAAATGGCTGAGATGAAAGTTTGTTTATTTCCTACACATTCCTGAGGGTTTCAAGCCTTCCAGCTCTCAAGCTGTATATCCCAGAACATTTCTAGACTCTCAGACCTTTTCTTTCCAGAGGCCGATGAAAGAAATGAATCAATCTTTTCTTTTCAAAAAACTTCAAAATAGAATCTATTTATTTAAAAACTAGAAATTTTAGCTGAATCTCTTAACGCCTTGGAGCTGCTTTAACCCAAATTCAGCACCTTATTGATATGTGTCCTGGATTGTGAAGAGCAGGAGGAGGTTTCCATAACCTTTGTCGTCAAGTTTATTTCACTCCACCAGTTCAGCTGAAGGAAAAGCACATTTTAACACAGATCTATAGTTTAATGATTTAAGAGACTCGAGTTCCCACTGCATTGAGTATTTACTAGCAAGTATTGAAATATTCAGCGGCCTCCAGGCTAGAATCTAAACTCCCCCTCCCCACAAGCCAGGTGAGTGCCTTAAATAGGTTATGAAGCAGCCCAGTGACATATCAAGATCTCTTCATAGCCTTGATCCACACACAACATGTACCTTGGAGAGACAAGGAGAAAGGGAACTCCAGGAGCAGCTCCTCTGTGCACAGCAACTGCAGCTTCCCTCCTGCACTTTGATGTACTTTTATTTTGGGCTTAAGGAATATTGAATTATTCCCTGCAAACTGGAATGGCCTCAGCAAAGAAGACTGAAGTCATCCATGCCCCCAGAAATCCTTGAGAAATTTATCCTGCAGTTAGCTTGAAATCAATCATAATCAGTAAATTACACCACACTCCCAGGACAGTGATGTGAGATGCAGAGTGTCATCCTCTGAGTCTTGCTAAAGATGTGAACCCTCTGAAAGGAGGAGCTCCTGAGACCTGGTTAAGGTGCCTCACCTATTAAATGAGAGATTGAGGGGCCTATGAGTAAATAAGGACAAAGTTTTTAACAGGATATATTGTGACAGGACAAGGGAGAACGGTTTAAAAGAAATAGGGTCAATTTAGATTAGCTACAAGGAAGATTTTCCAAAGGTGGTGGTAAAACACGGGCACAGGTTTTCCAGAGAGGTGGTGGTGGATGCCCATCCATGGAAACTTTATGGGTCAGGTTGGATGGGATGCTAAGATATTTGATCTAGTTGAAGATGTCCCTGCTAATTGTCCAGGTCGCTCTTAAAAGTCCCTCCCAACCCAAACTCTTCTATGATTCCGTGATTCCACGAATCTCTAATGTCAAGTGGGAACAGAAATGAATGTTGTCCTTAACAGTGGGGCACACTCTAGCTGGGGAGTCCTTATACAAAATGCTTTGAAACAATGTCTCAGACGGACTCCTGTAAGCAAGTAGGAAAACATATAATTCATATTTATTTTCCCGGATTAGGACTGGCAGATAAACCAAACTCCAAAGTCTTGGTGAGGTGGTGCTTCTGAAAAACTACTTCTGAGCACCTGTGGCTCCAGGAGAACATTATTACTGGGTAGCAGCAGCAGCACCACCAGACAAGCTGACAACANCATTATTACTGGGTAGCAGCAGCAGCACCACCAGACAAGCTGACAACAAGCTGCTGAAGTCCTTTATGAATGGCTTGACAGAGATGTTCCAGCAGGGTTCATGTCAGGAACAGACCTGCTGTCAAGAAGTATCTGCCCTGTCTATGCAGGAGCAATAATCAGTTTGAAAGGCTGAGATGAGACATTGAGGCTTCAAGTTTAGCAAGGTATAAGAAAGATTAAAATTCTGGATTTCTATTTTTATTCCTGGGCTCAGCGCTGAGATTTAGTTTATTAAATCAGATTCTGAGTTTTCATTTAAAGGAAAACAACAACATGGACAGCAAAAAAAGACACCC
>VWYI01021377.1:0-17006 GCA_013399455.1 Anthoscopus minutus
ACCAACCCAGGTCAAACCAGCACAACACTATAAGAAAATCAAATCCTTTAATGTACATGGTGTTCCTTTTCTCTGCTGATGCATTAAATTTTAGTTTTCATATTTTTCTGTGCTGCCTAGTGTGTAGCTTGGAGCTTTGTATTAAGTGTTAGTGAGCTCTCTTCTCAATAGGTAGAAGAGTAGGTAGAAAAAACAATTCCTTTTCCAGCTTGATACCAGGGTCAATCGTTACAAGTTCTAGGTCCAAAAGCACAAACAACGGTGGACTGAAGAGAGATAACAAGAAGGATGGGACTTCATAACCTGGAGCTGTGATTGGACAATTAACCCAGATATGCAGATATACCTAAACTTATAAAAATGTGAGACCTTGTGACCAATCATCCATTTTGTGACCATTTTTGGTCCATCTTAGGTGTAGCCCTGGTCCGGCTTTTGTGCTGCCCAAGGTGCGTCCTTTAAGGCCTTTCAATAAGGCCTACTTTGATCTTAACTCTGTCTAGCCTCTGTTCTAGGTCAGCCTTCTCCAGGCATCCATGAAGTTTGCCCTTCAGACCTTGTTAGAGGGCTTTAACTTTCTCTACTAATGGTTCTCACTGATGAAAATCTTGTCTCTTTTTGGTTGGTTTTTTTTTGGTGCTCTTCCCCCTGCCTTTCTTTTTCCCAGTTTTGGCAGAGCTGTTGACTGTTCTGAGGGGTTTTCATGTTTCTTTCCATTTGGAATGCTTTCCCCTGTCACACTACCAGCACTAGAGCCAAGGTACCTACTGGGTCTGCTTCATCCAGTGCTTGCTCAGCAGTGCCTGACACAAACATCCCTGCACTAAAACACCAGCATTCCCAGCTGCCTTTTGCCAGAGCTGTTTAAAGCACAGCTCTCTACAGCTGGCATGGAGAGTTTGCTAGAGGCAAAGCCAAGCCTTAAGGGAGTTAGGGGAATTGGGAGCTTTTACACAGAGAAGCAGCAGTTTTGCATGGAAAACTCTGGAGCTGATAGACTCTGTGGGACGCTTGTGGGCCCTGCAGCAGTTAGTGGCCACACAGACTCATCACTGTTTTGGTGACCTGAAGTCATTTATCAGCTTTGCATTTCTTTGCATCCTTTTTCAGGCTGATTTAGCTCAATAACTAAAATTAGCCAGGGTCACTGTCACAAATATTTTGATAATTGCAGCCTACCAGAATTTAAGACGACACCTTTCCTACCCTGTCAGGAAGGCCTTATTCTCCAAAGGGACTCCTGAGTTTTTGAGAACCGGAATCCCAAGCCTGACATGAAGCCAAAGCAGTCAATTATATCTCAGGTGACCAGAACTTCTTAGGTGCTTCCTCTAAAGGTGCCCTTGTCCTTTGATCTGGAGTACAGGTGTCAGACGTAGATCCAAAGTACTGAAAACAACCTGCTTTATGGTGGGAAATGAAAAATATCAGTACCTTTAGCTAAAGAGCCAAGGATTGAATTACCATCAATATGATTTGCCTTCCAGAGAAGGGCTGAGGCATACTGACAAGAGTGTGCAGACTTGGCTTCAGTCTCACTTCTTGGCTTGTGCAGTGCTTGAAGTGCATGCCCACTTCTCATTTAGCATTCTCTGATCTGCCAAATTCTGCTATTAGATTTTTTCTTTATTTTTTTTATTGTTTTAAAGCTGTTGCCGATTTATATATTCCAATGTGTAGCCTGAACATTAGCTGATCACACTACAGACTGCCTCTTTTTGATGGTATCTATTGTACCAGTCCTAACGCACAACTTGGAAAGGACTGAAACCAGTGCCCTCAGGCCAACCTTTAGAGTGCAACTGTTTTGCAATAGAGTTTTAACTGGACTCTTCTGACAAAGGAATGCTCTTATTGCCAGAAAGATCCCTTAGTTAGTGCTGAAAGTATTATTCTGTCTCTTTGCATTGTTTTGTTTCACTCTAATGGCAAAAAAGGAAATGCATGTTTTCTTAGGAAATGAGAAGTGACAAACATTAAAAAACTTATTGTATAACATCTTAAAATAATTGACATTTAACAATCTTTACAAATAATATTATCAACTATATATTTTTCAAGAGCATAATTGTGCATGTTTGATGAATAATCAAACATCAATATATAGTTATTTAACCAAATAAGCATTCAAGCATCATTGGATGCACATAGGATTAATAATAACATAGAAAATATTTCCCTTAGGGAAAATATGGAAAGCTATGGCATTGTTCCCTCTTCCTGTTTTTACTTCCTGAAATACTGAATTCTTCCAGTTCTACTTTGCAAGAAGACATGTTACACTTGGAATGTGCATGCAGTCAGAGGCAAAACCCTGATGGGAGAAAAGCACTTGCCATAAATTAGCAACTTTATGAATATTTGAGATGGTTGCACTCCTGGAGCATCCTAGTGGGTCAGCTCTGCTGTGGCTGCACAAATGTGCTTCTCTGTGGCATGCAAGTACTGTGAGAAATGGATCCAGGCTGACTGGAGGCAGGTTCTCTGTACACTGATTAACATCTGAGCATGATGTAAGGGGAGATTAAAATAAGGGTATTTTCTGTTAAAAAGGATATTTTCTGTTAAATTATAAAACGAGAACATGCTGTATGAATTGCACTCCTGTAATTTTCACTGTGTATGTATATAATGAGATAATGCATGTTAAACCTCATCAATCAACAGGAATATGTTTAAAAAGTTACACTAATTTCTTCCCCTTGTGGGTGGCATTTGTAAAGATTCCAAATATCCTGGACATACTCCTACAAGACTCTAAAGGGCAATAGGTGTGAACTCAACACTGTATTTCACCTCAGAAGCTCTGAGTAATTTACAAGCAGGCTATTCCTAAGATGTGAAAGTGCTACTGCATCACCTAGAACTGTATGAGGAACTAGCAAGGCACTCTGGCCATTATCTAATTTTTTTTTGTTTTGTTTCCTATTATGCAGGCAAAAATTTTTGGGTTTAGAATGAGAGAGACAACCCGAGAAAGTCAGTGTAAGTCAATGCTGAGTTCTAGGCATGCAAAGGTAATTAATAGAAGATTGATTAAGTTACGAAGGGCTAAAGTTCTGTGCAAAGGGCTTGGACGACACCATGAACTTGAAAATGCAGAACAGAAGTGGCTCTTTCATTTTATTAGATGCAAGAGCCCTGAAATGCAGTTTTCCTTTTCCTAAACATTGAATTTTTACTGATAAAGCAGCCTGTTTTTTACTGATGGGCAGTCTGTTCCTGTCTCCATTATTATGCTGTGCTGAAAATACAGCAAGTCTCAGGACTGGTATTGTCAGCTAAAGAACTGTTGTGATTAAATGGTGTATGTTTTGGTCACACTTTTAACAGAATAGCTGCTACCTTTATAAGTCTTTTAAGCCTGGAAGATGTTTTTTACCCTCCTTCCCTAGGGTTACTTATATTGCATCCTCTTTATTAGGTAGAGACATATATAATTCAAAAGACATAATTAAAAAATTGAATATAAACACTTTTTGATAACTGTATTATGAATACTGGGACTGTAATTGTAACTATGTGAAGCTGCAGTCTGCTTTACAATGGTAGGGTTTAAAACAAGAAAAATGGGCTGCCTAACTTTAAAAACTAGTCAGGTCTGGGACTTTACATGGCATCAGCCTGAGAGCAACATTGCAGCCTACTTCTGGCAGACCTTTCCAGGTAACTTTCTAAAGAGAGAGGAGAAAAGGTCAAAATATACAGAATTGCATGTGTGTGCAAGTTTATGAAGCACACAGGTATTTGCTTTTTGGAAGAGGTTTTCTTGTTAGACACCCTCCCCACCCTTTAAAGCTCTCAGAGGAATATTGATACAAAATAGGACAACCTATTAATTATCAAAAAAACCCTTCACAGGATGGAAAACTCATTTTACATAAACCCTTATTAGCCATATCTTCTCAGTGTAACAGAACTTTCCTTTTCATGTGTCTTGACAGCTCCCAGTTTGACAAAGGAAGTTTAGCTTCACTGAAAAAAGCAAATCCATTTTTTAGGGATTCCAATTAACACGTTGACATTGTGTTACAGAGCTGGAGGTGTATGAAATTATTCCCTGGCAGTTTACCACCACTGGGAAAGGTGATTGATTCTGCTACCTGGAGGAAGTAATAGATAATGTATTAAGTAACATAGGGATGGTTTGTTTTGTTCCCCCTAAGCAACAGACAAATTCCATCTTCATTTTAATTTTTACATGAGAGGCAGCACCACACAGAGGCACAGCTGCAAAACTCAAACTTCTGCTGCTCCATATTGGGACCCCAGTGAAGCAGAACATTAATCTGCACAGCAAACAAATGACTATCATTTACATAATTACATTTAGTCACAATTTGTAACATATTCATAAGTGGATGAGTGAGAATGATGCATTTGCTGTGTAAGGGAGAGAAATTGTGGATCAGCCTGGGCTTTGCCAGGACAAGAGGAGTAACAAAAAGGGAGTTTCCAGCGTGTTAGAAAATTCACACTTGTGATTCTGAGTTCAGCTGTCTTTACCTGTCCTTTCTGATTTTTTGGTAGTGACAGGTTTTACTTCCATGAATGACTGTGGGCTGAGGCTCTTTTGTGTAAACCTAGGATAATTCTTCCAGTGATCTTTGGGAAAAAGGGCAAAAAAATGTGTCTTTCTCCAGAAATGTTTCCATCAACAATTCATAATTTACTTGAAAATGAAAGAGAGTGACTAGAAATCAAAGGAATTTCCAATGAATATCTTTTGTCTTTAACTATGGCCTTTATGATCACCATAGATTAAGAACATGAGAGATTAAGTAGCAGAGAGTAAAGCTTTCATAAAGTTTACATAAGTCCTCTTTCCCCAGAAGAGTATCAAATAATAATCTTAGGCAGCACTTTTAACCCAACCAATGTTTTCCTTCTCTGCTCTTACATTTTTTTTCTTGGCTTTACTTCTTTATTTTTTGCTTTACTCTCCTTTTGTTCCCTCTTGAATTTTACAAGTCAAAAGGGAAGCAATCATACCCCCAAATGATAGAACTGGTAGAAATCTTGTAACAGTTTCTTATATCTCAGTCTCCATATTTCATATGTTTTCCTGTGATTCTGTCACTTTTTGAGCAACTGAGGAACTATTTCGAGATTATTTTGTTTTTAACTTCAGTTATTTCTCTGAGTTTTAGAGTTCTATAAATAACATAAATGCATCACTGTAATTCTGGAGAACATACAACTAAAACTCAGATTTTGGAGAAAACAGAAAATTAAATTATATAAGAAGCATCTCATCTGATATAATCAGCTAAAACAAAAAACCAACATTCCACTAAAACCAGTCTTTTGTTTTCTCCTGGAAATTAGAGTCCTATCAGATAATTCTCCATACAGAAAGAATTGGTCTCCTAATCAGTATTTGTGTGTGTGTGTGGTGGGGTTTTTTGATGGGCTATTTGTTTGGTTTGGATTTTTTCCACCCAGCAACTTGCTGAGAGATTATCACCTACTCAGACAGCAGATCAGTAAGCACAGCCAGGTGTAGCAGGTCGGAGATTTTGCTCTCTTTTTCTGGCTTTGCCAGGACAGTTGGCTGACAGGGTGCTCAAAGGTTGCATGTTCAGCCCTGGAGGGTCTGAAGGGTTCAGTAGCAAAGAAAAGGATGGAGTTACAAAGAGGTAACCCTTTAATGAATGGAACTACTTGGAAGGCTCTGGGATGAAGGAAAATGTCTTGATTTAGGCTGTACATGGTTTCACCTGTACACTTTGCAAATCAGCAAAGAGCTTTAGATGCTAATCTATCCCCTGTGAGTAGTGCTGCATTTAAACACGAGGTGAGCAAGAGGGCTGACAGTTTTAGTTTTGAATCAAAACCTTAGTCTAAATTCAGCTTTGGGAAGGCTGCCTGCCAGGAGGGCCAATATTCCTACAACTCCAAGTTACTCATATCTTTTCAGACTGTTTGGAAGAGACGCAGTCAAAGAAATCCCAAAGAGACCTTTTAAATGCAATAGCAATGTTCATTTCCAACTCCCACACATTTTATAAAAAATTAAATGTAATATTTTCTAGAGTAATTGCCATGCAAATCTATTGCATTCTTCATAAAATCCAAATAGATGCATACCAGTTGCATTTCACATGACCTCTCTGTTTTCAGAGATTTAAAATCCCAAAATCCCATAACTCTTCATGCATTCCTAAGCACCGGCTTTGGTCATGCTTTTTTAGGTCGTAGAGGGGTTTTTGTGTTGTTTTTTTTTTCTAAAAATATTGTGTATTTTGAGAAGAAAAACTGCTCCTCAATTTTATATATTTTTTTTAAATCTTGGAAAACTAAACTTAAAAGTAAATTTAAAAGACACATATTGGAAATGAATTTGCAATGAGGATACATTTCAGGCTATTGATACTGTGCGTTTCTTATCTTCTAATCCAAATAGTTAATCTGCAGGGGAACATGAGAAGAGTTCTATGACCTCTGGACTACTTCTGCCTTCAGCCTTTTTTGCTTAAGTAAATCTTTTGTCTTTGTGCAATTCTTACTAACTCTCATAGTTCCCATGATATAATGCTGCTTTATTCAAAGCAGGACACTATTTTTCCTCTCAGTGGGATATCTTGTATTAGTTTCTCTTGTGGTTAATCTCTGGCTAAAGGCAAGGAAAGAGGTGGTTCCACAATGAATTACTGCAGTCTGCTATAAGTGAGATTCCATTGAAGCATTTGGCACTTGCCTCTGGAGTTTTTGTTGGGTGTTCCTATTTATCCTTTTGTTTCCTTTTGATCTTGGGAACTGCAGTCATTAATTTTGACTGGCCCCTTGGCTGTATGACTGACCAGAACAGCTGAAATTTGAACCACCAGAGAATAATGAAGATCATGAAAATTCAGACCAATCTTTGAAAGCAGGTCTCTTAATTCAGGTCTCGGTGAGAGGTTAGGTGACTCCTGACTTTCCTTTTTTGAATATTGTCCCAAAAAGCCTCAGGCAAATATTTCTAGTAGTCCAAACTTCATTAAAGCTTATAAAGAAATTCATTGCAAAACATCTATTCTCTCTGGACTCAGTCCTTTCAGTCATATGTGACTGATATGATACTTGATACAGAGGAAGTAAACAAGAGATATCAGGGGCACCAATGGAAAAATGTCAGGATTTAAAAAAAGACAATAAACAAGTGAAGAGAATGAAATGAGGTAGTGAAGAGTAAGAACAGACAATGAAGAAGGCTGAAGAAAGGGGGAAGACAACATTACAAATATATAAAAGGCTTCTCTATATGGAGGAAAATAATCTGTGAAGAGAATAGTTATATTGTGAAAATTGTTGTCTGAAAGAAATAGTAGAAATTTTGTTACTGAAAATCCTTTTAGGAAGGGTTAGATCAGCAATTTAAGGTTTTTAAATGACAGTCCGACAATTCAATCTGTTATGGACCCCTTCACCACATCATAGCAATTTCTTTTATTTTTCCCTTGCATCAGATGCTGCATGTCTGTCTGCACTGTGCTTGGTCTTAGAAGTGTGGTAAAATAGGACTCATCATTATGAGAGGGGGAGGGATTACTGTGGATTCCATAAGCAGTGGGAAAGGATCTAATGGGAATTAAAATTTGTTTGTCTAAAATACCGTGAAAGTTCCCCTCATTTCTGCTCTACTGTGAAATGTTTCTTTCAGAGAATCTTAGAACCACAGGTTAAATAATTATACGTAATTTTTGCTGTTACTAAGTTTAAGTAAAATTTTAAAAATAGTTAAATACTTTTTTGGTGGGAGTAATAGAAATTAGATATAATAGAGGCATATTCCAAATGATCAGTAATATTATAGCTTAATATTGGATAGTGAGTTGTTTTACTATGTGTAGTAATGTATTGTTGGAAAAGATAGATGCCTTTCAGCATATGCTTGTGTCAATGAATTTGCATAAAGAAGATCCCTAATGCCAATCAACCTGATCATTTAGTGCTAATAAAAAGCTATCTTCCCATTTTTATTCACTCTGCAATTACTGAACTATGTTTCAGTAGGAAGCTGACAAGCCCTTTGGAAGCAATAAAATAGACAGGTTCTTGGAGATCACATTCCAACCCCACCTCTATGTCTCTATAATCTTTAACAGGTTTTAGAACCTATGGGATTTTTAACTGACTCTCATAAAATTGATCCACAGCTGTGAGGATTAAATAACACTTGGGGAGAAGCCTTTTCTCAAACTAAAAATGACCAGATCTGGAATGGTCATGATATCTGTCAAAGAAATAAGAGGGAAAAATGTAATGGAAACTACTTTTATAGCCATTATGAAAGGGATCTCCATGCTGAAGAGACAGCATCTGTAGTGCAAAGAGAAATCCAGATACATAATTTCCTTCTGTATATCAATATGCTCCAGCCCTACCAAGACCCCAGTTGTGGCACTTTGGAGGAAAAGAGTGAGAGGAGGAAGGAGAAAATAGTTTAAAAGACTGCTTAAGAGAATTTAGTCTTTGTTACCTGATGGCAAAGTTTGTTAAAGTATCCCAGCAGCCTGATAACCAACTCACAGCCGTAACAAATACTGTGGGATGGCTTTTGGTTTTGTTTGCAGAATTTGGGTCTTGGCAAAAATTAGTTAAAAATGACAAACATGAAAAATGAAAAACATGAAAATTACTACGAAAGGCTTACAGCTTCCTGTAAAGGTACTGTGGTAGATGTGGGGGAACAGAGAAAAAGAAGGAATTTACCACACAGGAGAGTGATTAATAATATCATGAGTCAGTTATAATTTATTCAAGTGCTGTTGAAACTCCTTGCCTCTGAGATTTGCGAACACAGTCCAAGTTCAGAAAGGGAAGTGAGCTGCTCACCTGTCAATGCAGAGTGTTAGTTTTCTCAGATCTCTTGGATCTGGAGTCACATGGCAATTTTAGAATCCAATCCAACATGCTGCATGATGGCACCAAAGAGACATTCTAGGAGGTTGCCTAGGCCTCCCTTTCTTGTAACTTTGAGGAAGAATAATCTGTTTTGTACATTTCTCTTGGCACTGTTGCAGTTGCATTTGTTGATGTGATCATGTTGCCCATCTCAAAATTCGGGGTCCTTTTTCTCCAATTTCCTCCAAGTGGTTCAGATCACACTTGATTTACAGCAACGCTTGCTGCTTCCTTACCCCTGTTCCACAGTTATATTCTAGCAAATAGAGGGCTATGGAAAATGAGTAGAACTTCAAAATTTACCCTAATATTCAAGTGCTGCCTATCTGTCTTACAATGACCCATGAAGAGAAGAGGGCCTGATAGCGGTTCCTTTTAAAGTAACACAGCTCAGAGCCTATCTGCTTCCCCTCAGAATGAAGTTAAAATGTGATTATCATATTTGATAGCAGTCTAAAATTAATCTCTAAGAATCTTGATTTCATGTGCTGCGCAGTTTCAGTTGAGTGCTGCCTCTGTTCTCTGTTCTTGGCTAGCCTTGTTGGGTAATCCCAGCTGACCTCGACTTCAAGGAGCTTCCTCCCAAGCAGAGGCAAAACTTTGGGTTGGGAAGCTCCTCAGCTCAGTGGTGTTGGAAGAAGTGAGCAGGACTTGAGGGTCCTGTCAGAAGACCAGTCCTCAGAGCAAAGGGAGAAGGAGGACACCTGAGCCAGCAGTTCCAGGGATAACAGCTTTAATAACAACATAAGAGCCCTGAAGGGTGCTGTGCTCAGGAGCATGGAATACAGAGCTTGCACTTATAAAGGAAAGGAATGGTTCTTGGGAGAACCAATCTGACCCAGATAAGGAAGTGGGTGAAGATGTTAGACATGGGAAAGGACCAAAGGGTTTAGGGTATTTAGGGGATTTCCAGAGAGGGGGGAGTGAGTAAGGGAGTCATTTGGGTGATGGATAGGGAATGCTCTGGAAATAGGGGTTGAGTTATGGGTGATGTGACAGTGAAAGGGGCATGGTCTGGGAAAAATTACAGCCGTGTGGGGAGGAATACAGAACTTTCTGGAAAGGTGGAACAAACTATTCAACATGGGGGGAGGAACAGGACAAAACTATTATAACTTATTATAGAAATTGGAATAAATTCCCAAATCCACTGCAACAGAGCCCTGGTCTGGCAGAGCTCGAGCCTCTGACCTGTTTCTATTTGTCCATCCACTCTGTGCCCACCTCAGACACATCACAAAACAACATGTTCATGTAGGGTCAGTTTCCCCTTTTGTCTTTTGACTTCAGACTCTGCTCATATCCTGCTCTCTATATTGAAATATTTCCATTTCAGATCCTAGTACTGAGAAGGGACATGAATTATTCAAGAAACAAGTGTATGCAGTTGGAGTAATCACAAAACTCTTCAGAAGTGGAATACCTTTTGTATTTTTTTGAGTTTCGGTAAACTATAAAAAAGATCTTTTCTAACAAGCTGGCAAAAGTGAATGCATCATTGAAAGGAAGCAGTAATTCAGCAACAGTATGATAAAACAAATTAGAAGTTATCTTTCATAGTACATATCTATAAATAATAAAATTTAAAGGTCACATGACAGACTAAAGGAAATTGATATATTATATTAAGTAAATGTTTACTGCTCTGGAGGCCTGCATCTTTTCTCATCTCTGAGGCTTTCTTCAGCCCCTACACACAGTAATTACCATTTTCACAAAGTCCAGCTTATTAGAGTATCCGAGTGTGTCAGGGCAATGGAGGGGCAGATTGCAGCTGAAAGATCAGTGAGAAAACAGCTTCCCAGGAAAAGTATCCTGTAATTGAAAAGAATGACTAGTTACAAATTAATAATTTGCCTTCCCTGGAAATTACTGGGTGTGATTGCACTTCAGGCCTGTAGTCATTCCACTTGCTGTTGTCCAAAATTTAATGTTTGCACACTATGATCCCATTAAAGCAGGAAAAAACCTGACAGCAGACTCCTGTGATGCTACTTGGTATGCTTTTCAGAAAGGGGATGGCCAGGCTCATATGGAATTCAGTTCTGAATGCTGGAAAAATACTGATCTTTGCATGACTCATTATGGGGTTTTTTTGTATGTGGGCAATAAATTGAATCAGTAACAAACAAATCTGAGGCAGTGTGTCTGTCCAAGCATCAGGATAAGCAGAGCACATTATAGTTTCCCTTGAGTTCCACAGAGGTGGTAAGGTGGGCAAGTTTCCTTGGGGCATTGCCTAGAAATTATCTGTGAAAGTTTTGCCAAATTTCCACAGCACTGGGCATTTTGAGATGCTGTCTTTAAGGCACTCTTTGACTCTTTTACATTCTGAAACGCAATATCCATCTAGTTTTTGTTGCCAGAGGTCTGGAGACAGTCATGGTGTAGTTCACTGAGTAACTTTTCAGTCTTGAAGCTGTTATCCTAAGCCCTCTCCCTCATTCCCAAACCTTCTGTGTCTTTTATAAGATACCACTAGGAGGTACAATAAAAATGCTTTGCTGTTCAACAGACTTTGGGAAAACTCAGCAGTGAAGGTGTAGTGTGTCTGTCCTTGAAGCAGATGCTGCCTTTGGTATGGAAAGGATACAGAGGCTTCAATTAGATATTTGTTTCCTTGCTTTGCCATAGGGCATCAAGGCCCTTGCCAACACATGGAAGTCAGAAACAGAGAAGGTGGATTAAGGGCTCCTGTACACATACTGCAGGAACTTCTTCAGGACTTTGTTTGCACCAGTGGAAATCCTAGAAGTCCTAACAGTTTAATATGGTTGGCATACTTTATAGACATTATGAACTCTCAATATAGAGGTTTTTACGACCAAGAATTGTAATTCATTTAAATTTACTAATGCACATTAGGTGACAAAACCAGTGTTTTAAACTTCAGGGCCTGCAAGCTTGAACAAAATTCAAAATAAAAGCAATTTCAACTGAAGGGGCATTTTTCTTGGGAGTCAATGCACAAAGAGGAGGCAGCAATACTCTCTCTTAAAGATTTCTGAACAAGAGAGGAAAAAATTCTTTGGCTGATTAGAGGCTATTCTGCTCACTGTGGGAGGAAAGTGTGCTGCCTCAGACTGATGTTTAGCTGCAAGGACAGTGTGACCCAGACTAATCTCAAGTCTATAACCCTTTTATCTGTGCAAAAATGCTTGCCGCTGAATCATAGAAAAATAGAATGGTTTGGGTTGGAAGGGAACTTAAAGATCATCAGATTCCAACCTGCTGCCATGGGCAGGAAACTTTCCACAAGCTTCTTCACTGCCAAAGGAGGAAAGGGATGCACAAAAAATTGATCAACCAGTGCTGAAGTGTGTAGAGCCAGGGAAGCCTCATTTGTCAAGTGAGCTTTCATTGACTGAGAAGAGTCCAGAATCCCCTGGGAATTTTGTCAACAGTGCTTGAAAGCATAGCTCCAAACACAGCAATGTGTTTCCTCAGGAGCTGAATGCAGAGGCTTTTCCACCTTGCCTCTGCTGAGTTGGGAGCACAGCCAAAAAGATGGAGGAATTTAGCTGAAATATTTCTCTGCAAACTAGATTCATTAAAAATGTTTCTCAAAGCATCTTTCCCTGATTGCCTTGCTGCAGCTGAAGCCATCAAACTGCTGCGTCAAACCTCTGGCACAGCCAAAACTCTCATTCAAATCTCTGCTGGCCTGGCACAGAGCATGGCTTTCTATTGCTACTTACTCAGTGGTGCTGCCTTACATCCCACCTGTTTCCCAGGAGGACTTTCAATGAACTCTTCACCTTCCTGCAGGCATCAGCAGAATGCCTACAGGAAGAATAGCCTCTGATTTCCATCAGATTTATATTTCTGAGGAATAAGAGATGAATATTGCAATGTAGCTTGGGTACCTGGGCAGTGAACAGTGCTTCTCACCTGCGTGCAGACAAACCTCTGAAGGAATGTGTATACCCGTGTGGATACTACCTGTCTGCCCATCTTCTGTTGGAAAATTGGATAAAAACTCTTGACTGTGACTTTGAGCACAGCAGTAAGTCAGAGTGAGCTCTCCCTTGACAACCTTATCCTTATGCATACTCAACTGTACCGGAAATGCATAGATCTTTTAGCAGTATAACCAGATTCTGTCCTTGTCTCACCAAAAAGCTTTTTTTTTACAGAACTTGCTGTTTCTCTTTCTTCCACTACAAGCAAAGTTCAAGGATATGCAGCAAGGGGAAATCTACCTGAAGTAATAGCAGGAACCTCCATTGAAGCTGGTCCTTTCCTTCATTACTTTCTGCTGAAGTTGGGATGAGTCATAACTCATTCTCTATCAAAGTTCTGTGTTTTTTACTTTTTTCCCCCCTCCTTGGTTATCTATCACACACTGAACTGAAGCTTTGTTGAAAGCTATTTTGGGGGAAAAGTGTTTACTATTTCTATTTCTATCCCTTCCACTAGATGTGAAGAGATTCAAAAGGTTAACAAATTGTTTATTACTTTAGATAATTTCTGTTCCTAATGGTTTCCTTTCTGTTCTCAACATCCCAAATTCTATTGCTTTAAAAAGTCTTTGACTAGATATCCAATTGTATTATGTTTTATAGTACATTAATTTCTCATTTTTAACCAGTAACTTGCTAATTAAGTAAATACGTCTTATAAAAAGCATAGAAACGTGTCTAGTACAAAACTGATAAACAGGAATATTCTACTGAGCAGCACCCAATCCCTGCGTACACAGTCCTTTCTTTCAGACCTGGGCAAACTTTAAAACTTTGAACCTGTATTTTGATGCAGAGTTTTAGTATGTTTTATGTGTTTTTAAGATAATTCTTTCCTCTTCAAAGCCTTTCTCTGCTTATCCATTTCCTTTTATATTTTTTTTAATATTGTGTTTATTTAGTTGCTAAGCCATATTTATAATTTTGCTCCTGTTTTCAGTATTTACTACATTAGCAGCTGCTTGGTTAAAATCTGTCCACACATCAAAGTGCAAGTCAAAATATTCAAGTGAAAATGCAGCTCAGATTTTTTCCATTTATGTTATGAAGAAATAAGCCTTGAAGGTAGGAGGTAAATTATTTGAGTAGGTTACTAATAATTGCCTCCTAAATATAATTAACACACAGTAGTTAACTTCTATGGTTAATTTTTATTTCTGAAAGATCAGTGTTAGCAAAACTGGAGCTTTCTCTTGCAAAATCTCTTCCCAGTTACTCTGTCATGACTCTGGATTGCGTCACCTCACTGTTCTTATGCTCAAGAAATGAAGTTTGAGGCAGATTGCCAGATAAAATAATACAGACTTCCTTACTGGACACCTTAGAAAGATACAGTGAGTGATTACAAATATTTATTGTTGAAATTTCTCCTGACCTTCTGTTGATTACTCTCTACAATCATTCTAACACATTCTCTATTCTAGAGACAAAACCTCTATTGTCCACATCCTATTTGAGTGATAAAACAGACTCCCCTTGGCTGCAGGGTACACTGTGGATATTATTTCCAGGATTTCTTTCTATCTGCATTTTAGTTTTCTTTCACACTCTTAGCTTGCATTGTGTTAAACTCTACTGAGAAATTATTTTAAAACAAACAAAAGTCCTCTGTCTTTTTTTTACAAATATATTTACATATATATGTATTTTAACAGGTGGTTTCCCCTCCCTTTTTGTGATGTCAAGAGGTGACAGCTTTGAGAGGACCCTGGGAGACTGCTCACATAGGAGACTTCAGTGCTTTTTATTGTCAGGAAGGACTAAGCCAGGAAAGCCATTAGTTCTGTGTTGTTACACATTTTATAGAGCATTGTAGGTCTTCTGTTAATACAACTAAAAATCTCAACTGTATGCTGTTTGGAAAAAAACTACTTTGGATAAACACTTCTCACCCTTGTACTTTTTTCCATTCCTTTGACATACCAGACACAATGAATAGGAAAGAATTTTTTCTGTGAGTGAAGGGGAAAAATACATTCTATACAGTTTTTAAAGTCAGCAGGAGGGAATTTGTCAAAACAATAGAACAATTTTTATATTTTTTTTAGGAAAAAAAGAGAAAAATGCCCAAACTGCTATACTATGCGGTTTTCATTATAAGTAAATCATAAATTCTGTGCTAGAAAACTACAATTTTTTCATACACTTGTCCCTTCAGCTGTCATTGTGGAATTTGCCTTATGATTGCACAAAGTGATAGCCCTCTTCCCTGTATTTGCATCAATTTATTTTCACATGTTCTGGGACAGCATGTGAAACTTCTCCTACTTTTTTACTTAGTTAGCAAATACAGCCCTCTAGAATTCAAATAAGCAACACCTCTCCTCCAACAGCTTTCCAGTTCACTGCAAATACCCACCACTTCAAAAATGAGAGCACAGGGGGGTTGGTTTGTTTCCTTTTACGTAAAGCCAAGAGTTCTATGTATATATCCTTTGTATAACACTGTCAGTTAGAAACAACAACCTGGTTTTCCTTTGTAATTTGTTTGCTTCTTCCAGAAAATGGGTAATGCTAAAACAGCGGCTTCTTCCCCAGGTCAGAAGGGTGCTGGCACCCTTTCCATGCCCTATCAGTGGCAAGAAAGACATGTTTTTGTTTGCCACTTTGTTGACCTCAGAGCACATGGGATTTGGGCAGCAAGTTGGCATGTGTGACTTGTTACTTTCTGGATGAGGTCTAAGAGATGGCATAGGTTCGAGTAAGGTGACACAGGAATAAAACTCATGTGAAAAAGGACCTCAGGTACCCACTGATTGGGGAGCAATGCAGTTCTCCCAACAAAGTCAACATTTGTCCACTGCAGCACAAACTTTTTGTGTGTTGCCTCAGAAGTTCTGTAAATGTTCAGTGGTTTCAGTTGAAAAGAAAAAAAGGGAATACATAGATGCAACACTCTTGAAATGGAGCCTTGTGTCTGCTTCTCACACATTACCTCCAAATTGTAGTGGGATAGTGTGGGTGAAATCTGCACTGCCTTTGTTCAGCCGGTGCTGCAAAATAACAAAAGTGTGGGTTTAGGAGCTGCCCTCTCACTAAATTCACATCTTTATTGTCCAGATGTGCAACACCATTGAATAAAAGACAGCTGGAAGTTTTTTCATTTTGTACATACAGATATGGAGAGAGAGAGAGAAGGAAAATTTTGTTTTTAAAGAAAAAAATGCATAGGGAAGTGTTTCTCAGTTGATGAAATGTGCATATATACACACAGATATGTACGTGCACAAGATACTCCATACTTTACACTTCTTTGTGACACAACCCTGCATCACCTGAGCACCTATAAAATATTTTTTTATTACAATAAACTTGTTTAAGAGCTTTTTCATTCACTTGGGGAAATGAGGTTGGAAACACTGAGGGTCCACAGATCCCCTATAGTATAAATACAATGCTGTTACCCACGTACTTTGGTTTTAGAAGCAATTTCTTGGGCTTAAGGGGAGGTGGACTTTGATTTTTTTGTTTGGCATTTTTTTAAATAATAGAAAGGAGTTTAATTTTCAGAGTTGGAAACTGAGAGATTAATTCCATGTACATTTGCACTTTAAAGAGCTATCTGCAGCTGTAAAACTAATTTTGCAATAAAAGATGGGTTTCAGTGCATCTCTTATGTTACTCCTTTCTAAAATTTAATTTCTAAGTTTATGGAACCAGAAGGGAGGTGAAGGTGGGCAATGCACTGCTGGTCACAGTAGAATTCATACTGGGTTTATATCCTTTCTCCATCTATGTAATCCCTTTGATTGCAGCAGCCATAGCAGCATGTGACTAGCGGAACATGTTTGTATAAATTGGATTATGTAAAGAAAGAATTCTGGGGCATGAATTTGTAAGGAGATCAAAACTCCCACTCTTGTACCTCTCTCTGTTCTTAAAGAAGTGTAATTTTGGCAGTATTGGATATATAGGGTAACAGAAAATGTATATTTTTATAAAAGTGCTGTATGTTCTTGAGGGTTCAGCCTGTTGCACTGATGCCTGGAAGAACTGGACCAGAGGCTAGATGGAGTTAGGGGAATAAAGGATATTTATTGAGAGGTCACCCCTGTAGAAGACACCTAATACATTGTTATGGAGGTTGCTACAAAAAGTTCAATGTTAATTACTTGTCGAGAAAGTTCATATAGAGTTTCAATGTTAATTGCTTGT